>CAXITT010000389.1:450379-469406 GCA_964033795.1 Lymnaea stagnalis | reverse complement strand
AAAAAAAAAAAAATTCTGGTCAGGGAGTATGGCAAATTTTCAAAAAATTCATCAAACTGAAAAGACTACATTTTAAAAAAAAGAAAAAACCAAGGGATTCATTTTTAAAAAAAAACTGAATTTTTAAATAAAGCCACGAAACAAAATATTGAAAATAATTTACATGTGATCACAGAAAAAGTACAAATTCAAGCTCTGATAGTAATTGTTGCTTATGGCAGAGGGTTTCATACAAAATATATATATATATATATATATGTGTGTGTATATATATATATATATATATTTTCATAATTATTAATTTTTTAGGAATTGTAAGAATGTTTAAAAATTCTAAATGTAGGCATAGCCATATACTTTCCACATAGCTTTGATACATTTATAACAGTAAAGGCGGTTTAATTTGTAGGCACAGAAATTAAATTCCCTATTATAATTTATCCAGCTATATATTTATCATTTTTATTTAATCTTCATTTTATTTAAAAATTAAAAACAGCATTTTAAAGAAAATGTTAAATGGAAGGCAACCTTTTGACAGAAATATAATAATAAAAAGGGGGAAAGCTTTGGCCTTCCTTAACAGACATGGTGACATAAAGTTTTGATCAACTATTAATCATTTTAGGGAAATACAACAAAAGTACCACCAGATAATGTTTGACTAGACGAAACAATAAATTACATCAAAGGCATTTTTACATAACCAAATAAACAAGATGATATTTTTACGTGCACAATCATTGGTGTGTTGTATAAATTAAGACACCATCTTATGAGAATTATTTAAAAGTTTATATCAGAGTATATATATATACTGATACTGATATCAATTTCAGGCCTATATATTTATTTTCATGATAAGATCAATTTTCGGATTTTATTTTTAAAAGTGTTGTCCAAAGAAGTAATTTAAAACAAAAACGCAACTTTTTTTTCAGTTGCTCTTTTCTAGTGACACTCCATGATACTTTCAACCTTTCTTTTTCAACTCTGACCTGGAAAGATGACGTCTTTAGAAAAATAAGTATCTCTCACATAGAGTTAGACCCTTCACACAAACATATTTATTATTTTATTATTTTTAATTGAGAGCTTAACTAGATTATAATTATTTTTTTTTTAAATGCCTCACTATATTGAAAGCTGTTTACCCAATCTAATCTTCCTAAGATTTCAGGAAGATGTATTCACAAGGACTATTCAATGGTTCATGTTCATAGCCTCATGTCAAATTAAATGAAACCTTATTGATTTAAAAATATTAAAAAAACGTCATTAAATTAAAGGAATAATAGAAGCACACAATGGGAAAAGTAAGGGAGAAAAGGAGGGGGGGGGGGGGGGGGGCAGTATTACAATCATAAAACTACAATGGATCTCCAATGTCGCAGATCCAACCTGGCAATGGAGAAAAAAATGTCATTAAATTAAAGGAATAATAGAAGCACACAATGGGAAAAGTAAGGGAGAAAAGGAGGGGGGGGGGGGAGGGGGCAGTATTACAATCATAAAACTACAATGGATCTCCAATGTCGCAGATCCAACCTGGCAATTGAGAAAAAAATATTGAGAATATTTAGGACAAGTAGATAAATAATGATGTTGAATATAAAACAACTACAAACACAAAAACTTCAAATTTAAAACATATTTATATATTGCTGGCAGGAACAGTTGGTTGTTGTTGTTTTTTTTGGTTTGTTTGGGTGGGGTTGGGGGGTGGTATTCATTCACAGGGAGCATGTGATTTGTAAATCATTATTGTAATGGCAGGAGAACTCCAGACTATGAATATTTATAAGTACTAGAGATGATTGGAAATGGAATCAAATCAATCAAGTATTGTTACTGGTAAATATAATCATACTTGTCATCGATATGAAGGTGCACCTTGGTGTAAATATGTTAGTAATATGGACTTTAGGTAGTAAAATTGAAAATGGCGTCTAGATTTAGAAACATGCTTGGCTTTTTAACTGGACAATGCAACATTCGGCATAGCCATCAACATTTTACATTAACAAATGCGAGATAATGAAGCATTCTTTCCCATTCAAAGCATATTTCAATTACCACTTTCATATTAGATAAGCAGTTTTTAATTGACAGACAAATCAAATATTTTTCTGGCAAGCTCTTTTTGAGCCTAGAATCAGACTATAGACCATCAGTTCTGTATTTGACGTTGATTTTTTTGGGTAGGGGGTTGCTGGGGAAGGTTCTGGCAGGAGCTACAAAAATATCAATAATCTCAAATTCCCCATGGACAAAGAGACTATGCTTCTTGGTGAGGCCGCCATGGGGTCACATTGATCAAAAAGTGTTGAGAACTGCGACTATGATTTTAAATTCAGATCAACAGCAGGGAGGATCAAAACCTTACTGGCAACAAAGTTTTCTTAAAGCGAAGATAGCCCACAAGTCAATAAGATATTTTACTATCAGGTCATATGAGGAGCTTATATAGAAATAGAAAACATTGTTCATCATTCATACACATAAATATATTGACATTGTCATTATTTTATTTATTTTTGTTAAAAAGGCTTAGAGAAATGTTTTAGAAGTCCCAAAAAAAAAAAGTATAATGTCTATACTGTGCGGTCAGTTACTTGGGCTGATCCCTAGTAGATGAGATCCCCAAAGCCTTGGAACTTATGACTGCACAGCTTTAAATCTTAAGACTTTTTGAGAAGGCTAAATGCATTGTTTGGTGAGATCTAAAAGCTTATTTTTGAATGAATTCTTAAGCCAAAATTTTCTGTAAAGATTACACTTACATATTCACACACATTTTTAAGGCAATATGAAAATTTCCAATGTGAAGTAAGCCAATGAGTAAGGACCTTTATCTGCCTTTTTTTTTAAAATGGCACTGCTCGCTGCTCGATCAAAAAAATGAGGAGCATCTGCCTTTGATTATTGCTAAATTAACAGTCATTTACCTTGGTAAATAAAAAAAATTATTGCAGTTGTTTCTTTTAACAGAGATTCTCAACATTCAGTGTGACATAATACACAGCTATTTCAAAACATATTTGTGAAATAGTGTTAAATTGATGGTACTAATATAAAATGATGTACTTCTATGAAATTGAATAAAAGTTTAAAGAAGAAAATACTTATCTAGTTAGTTGTAAAAGTGAGAAAAAATAATAAATTTCAATAAATCTACATATTAATGAGTGAAAGACACACAAGTCATCTCATGGGGGAGGTATTTATTCTCATGTTCTTTAATTGCAATGAAAAAAAAAATTACTACAAAAAAAAAAAAAAGTGATCAATAAATGTTGATAAATCATGAATACATAATAAGTATAAAATATTCACTTTAGACAGATGTTTATACATCACCATGTAAGTTATTCAAAGAAAAACAAATAAACATTCATAATATACTTATGTAAGTTACAGGGCTCAACGTGATCCAGTATATTTGGTGTTCTCCTTATAAGTAAAAATCAGTAATGGTATTAAAATTAAATGGACAGATACTTCCATTAAGTTTAATCTTAAAAATTTTATTATCGCAAAATTTTTTTTTTAATGATGGCCATACAAGGGACAACCATTAAAAAAATATTTTATTTTTTTTTTCCTTTACTTTATTTAATTCAGTGACTACAAAAAATGTATCCAATTGGTAAATGTATTAATATCATAATAAAAATTAATAATTACTTAGCTTTATCAGTTAAATAATAATTTTAATTTTTTTTTAAAAGTGTAATTACAAAAATGTGTTGTTTTTAATTTCAAAATGAAAAAAAAAAAATGCAAATGTAACATGGATAGGTTTGCTCAATGATGAAACATGTGAAATGTGTTCAACTATAAGCTGCTTACACCTTCCCAATAAAAGGCAAGTCATTGGTGACACAAAAAACCAGCAAATTGGCAAATCAAGCAATGGTCGAACTGAACATGTAAATGCCCTGCAATCTAAGTGTAACTAAAAGCTTCACAACTCAGCAAGGTTGGGAGGAGGGGGGGTGGGGGGGGGGAGATGCGCAAGGAGTAAGAAAGAAGGGTGCGTGAGGAGGGCAACAAAGAGAATAAATCACAAGGATTTGCAGACCATCATAACTATTCTAAAAAAAAAATTAAAAAGATAAATGAATGTAAATGCCCTGCAATCTAAGTGTAACTAAAAGCTACACAACTCAGCAAGGTTGGGAGGAGGGGGGGTGGGGGGGGGGGAGATGCGCAAGGAGTAAGAAAGAAGGGTGCGTGAGGAGGGCAACAAAGAGAATAAATCACAAGGATTTGCAGACCATCATAACTATTCTAAAAAAAAAATTAAAAAGATAAATGAATTTCATTTTATTTTCAATAAACCTAGACATGTGAATAAAAAAAAAAAAAAGGTCCATCTAGATCAAACTGTACTAATGTTAGTGCAGTGTAAAATGTTGAATTTATTGAACTCTGAAATTAATTTCCTGGCCAAGTTTTTCAGTAATACACAAAAAAAATCCACTAGATGTTTTCAATTTTATTATTTGTTTTAATTTAGACCAAATAAGTCTCATCATTGTGTTTGTTAAATTGTCTGAGAAACCTCTCATGTCTCATGTGCAGACAGTAGCCTACTACATGATTAACACAAATGCAAATTACCTAAATTCAATCTATTGGACCTATCCAATCTCATATTGAACAAGGAACACAGAATGACTATTGACTAGGATTCACATCATAGGAGCAGAAGTTATGACATAAATGCATTATTTTAATGAAGTAATGCCCCCCTAAAACAGTGGTTCTCAACCTTCCTAACACAACGCCCCTTTAATACAGTTCCCCATGTTATGGCGACACCTGACAACAAACTTATTTTTGTTAATACTTCATAACTGTAGAGTATATGTGTTTTCCGATGGTCTTGGGTGACCTCTGTGAAAGGGTCGTGCGACCCCCAAAGGGCTCGCAACCCACAGGTTGAGAACCACTACCCTAAAAGATGGTGTAATGGATTCTGGCAGGTGGAGCATTGTCCTCGGACAGATTACGTCCTCTTTCAGGTGGGGGGTAATATCACCACAACTGTGGAGTAACATCACTTTACAGGTGGAGCAGTGAACACCCCTAACCATCTCCTGAAAGGTGGAGCAATATTCTCTGACAGGTGAGTAATGTCTCCCCTGATAGGTGGCACGCTAAAAAAAACAACACAGGAATCATATGGAAGCTTAACACACTCCAGCACTGAAACACCCCCCCCCCCCCAACCCCCCCTAGCGCTGACACACACACACACACGATAATATTCTATTTTCCAAAACTTCCAAAGTGCTGTTGATGCTAACCAAGTACACTGCTAAAAGATAATGTTAAATAAAAAATTCATTATTCAATTTATGAGCCAATAAATCATAAATGTGTTGATTGTTTATAAACCACTTCTTAATGATCTGATAATCAATAATAAATACTCTTAATAAGGGGGATAAGAAAAAAAAATTAAAAAATGAGATCCACAAAGTTAATGTCACGGTTATTTTTTGGATTAGTTTGTGGATTGTAGAAACATGTGTAGAATCATCCTTCAATGTGTATAGTTATTGGCAAACAATGACATGATAATATCAGGTTTTTTTGTGCCCAAATATTTTGTATAAAGGTTTATTTGGCAATTTTTTACCTGTACAAATGCACAATTAAAAAGAAAGAATTGTATGGAAAAATGCATCATTAAAACTATGCACTTTCTCTAATTTGCTTTTTATAGTTCCTATAAAATGTTTTAATTATGCTTTGAAAAATCTATTAGATGGTCATCATGCATTGAATATCTGTAAGACTGACATTATGCAATCAACATCTTTAAGTTTGCTTTTTTTTTCTTTCGCTGGATACAATGTTACATGATTTAAAATATATGTATATATTTCATAATCCTGTCAGGGTTATGAGCTCTGACTCTCAACATGTGCTAAATAAGCATGGATAGAGATACAAGAGTTAACATATATATAAATAGCAACTACCAGATTTCATACCTGTAGACAACAATATTGGTGGATAGTTTACATTAGAAAAGGGGGGGTAGGGTTTAGGGCAGATTGTGTATTAAAAGCATGAATAAATAAACATAGCAGTGTGGGGAAATAAAAAGTAAAACACAACACAAATTAAGACTACATTTAACAAAACGATGTTCTGATATAATCCAGCACAAAATCTACAAGACACTTTCACCGTGGGCAATAAAAAAAATTGGAAAAAAGTCTATGTGAACATAAGCGCAAGCTCTGACAAGACTATGTGAATGCAAGCACAAGGTCTGACAAGACTATGTGAATGCAAGCACAAGGTCTGACAAGACTATGTGAACGCAAGCACAGGGCCCTGATATAAACTATATGAATATTATGAAAGATCTTTTCATTAAAAGGTGACAATTAAGATTATGGAACATTTTTTTTTTGGTTAGAGTATTAATACGAAAAAAAATATGTAGCTTACATACAAAATGGTGGTTAAACTTTTATCATCGGCCACCTTGTGTTATTATATGGTATAGTGCACGGGTCCTTAACCCCCATGCACATTAGAAGATCTGATTCTTTTGAATTTCACTATTCCAGCTCTTCCAGTTGAACACTGGGGACTAAAATGTTTGAGACTTATTGTACAAACGCCATCACCATAATTTTAATTGTCAGCTTCCTTTATGTTTGAGAATGTATCTTCAAGTTGTCAATAAATAGTGGACTAGATGTGAAATGTACAAAGCTCTTTTTGTTACAATCGCTAGAAAATGATACACTGACTTTACTCCTGGATGAAGCATGGGGTACTTCATATCCATTCAGTCTACCAGCTTCAGATTGCATACACACAAAAACATATTACATTGATATTTGTATCTATTCAACAGTGAGATTAACAAGAAATATTGAAATTTGAACAAGAAAATCTTTAAGGTTATAAATGTTGGTATTTCGTGCAGCTGGACTGGATCACCTCAAGTGCCATACATGTATTCAAAGCTTCTTTCCAAGAACATCGGAATCAAAGTTTCTAAGTTATTGATCTTCTTCTGCCGGCACTATCAATTTGGTTTTTTTTTCACCGGAAGTAAGTCAGTCCATATAAAATCTCAGCAGGCAAAGAGTTAAAAATTTAACTTAAATTAGAACTGAGTGCTTTTAAGCAAGAATAGTTGATATGAATACTTTGAATAAAGGACTTGATTTTTATCAACTGTTTCATGATTTGAAACCTGAAGAGAAAGGGCTGGATGGTTTGTATTGAAAGCACAAATTTAAATATCATTTACATTATGTTTAAATTTTTTTTTTTTTTTTACATTGTAAATAGGATATTGAAGCAACAATTTTCAATCAGGAAAAAGACATTTACCAAGTGTACATAAATCATGTGTAATTCTTTCAAAAAGGAAACTAAGTCAAAAGTCTGTAACATAACAACAGAACCATAATTAGTGCACCATAAAATGTTTCTAGTGGTCCCACGTTTCTGGGAGTTTCTGTATCTTCTTCCTCTTGGGCAGCAGCAGCAGCAGTCACTTGGCTCTTCTGTTCCACCATCTGGGGCTCAGGGCAATGGAGCCAGTGCTTGGCGAAGCTCTTGGGGTATCCCCGTTTAACCTGCATTTTCATGTCATAGAACTCGTAGTAATCCTGGCCCTGGAAAAAAATGGTTGTGCCTGAAAAGAAACAAATACATGAGAACCTTTCAATAGTTCATTAGAACGTGGTCTTCCTTATACTAAAGGTGTACGTGGTCTTCCTTAGGCTAAACGTGTACGGGGGGTCTTCCTTATACTAAAAATGTACTAATGGAGCCCCCTGAAAAAATCAATTAATCTTCTTGTAAATGATGATTTAATTATGAATTTGTCATCTGAGGCCTCTTCAAAAAAAATAATAAAAAAACACCAAACAAACAAACCTATCTGAAATCTCCAGAACTTCATGTGTTTATGTCCCATTTTATTAGTTTCAAAATTTTAACTTACTATTCTCAAATACACATGTCTGTAGCTGCAACGAATTCCTTTTATAAAGAGCAACCCACCTGATAAGTCTTTGAAAGCTGCATCAAGAGGAACTGGGACACCTTTCCAGGTGCGCATGTCCCTGGGGTAATCATACTCCACGAAAGTGTTGTTCTCATTCATCTTCCAGTACATGTCCCCGCTCACAAGGTACGTCCTCATGTTGTAGCCCCAGACGAAGGCGGCATCAATCTTCTTCACGTCGGGAGGTATGTTGAACTCTGTGATCGACCTGCCCTGGGGTGGGAAGGATTGGATAGGCGTATTGGCGTTGAACACCCAGTATCGGTCATCTGAGGAAACAAAATAGTGACATGAAATGAGGGAGGGGGGAAATGACATGACGCAAACGTCGTATCAGACATTTAAACAACAAATCCCCCCCCCCCAACCTTAAAAGAATAAATACCAGTGAATACCTAGTTTTGAAAAGCATCATTGAATGAAGTATGCAATCATTATTATTACAACAGTTATTACAATCAATTTTTTTTTTTAAAGTATTGTTAGCTATGTGTTTATTGAGATGAAAAGTAATTTTGTGAATATTGCCAACACATATGGAATGGAGGGCACATTTATAATAGATGTTCATTTTGTGTAATTTTGAGGAAAGTTTTGTTGAAGTGCTTGTTACATTTGTTTTTCTCAGTCAACTAATAATTTGGTCACAAAAGAAAAAAAAAAAAAAGTTCCGCTTTTCAATCATATCCTTGACACAAAGGAAAGTTTTTAAACAAACTTTTAGCACTTATTATTACTTTTGTTGATCAGTTTTGTTTTACATGTCAACAAAACGTGTCAAGAGCAGTTGGAGGAAACCTACCAGAGAAGAAAACAATTTTGCTGTCTGGTCTTTCAAACACTGCATCAATTTTCAGTAGATCTTTGGGCAGGCCATACCAGAACTGATGTATATCAACTGGGGCTGGTATATGTCTCCTGGAGTCCATCCGCCAGAACCACTATTGAAAAAACAATAGACGGAGAAGTTGATTTTGTAAGAGAATTGTGAACTGAAAAATGGCATAAGAAAAGAATACTTCTCTCCCCTTATCAACAAATTTGTGAAATAACATAATTAATCAAGTTTATTTAATAAAAATAATACTGTAAGCTGAAAAATTCATCAAAATTCTGTTGCGTTTATCAGCTACCATGTATATAAAAAGAAAAGCTTTAATCTACAAATATAGCATTTTGCTGTGTATAAGTATTCCTTTGTGTAAGTGCCCTGAGATTTTCTCTAAGATGAAACAGTTGGGCATAATAACAAAATTTTAGGCCAAAACTGAGTTAACACAACTGCAATGTTTATACTTTTTTTAAAGTGCATTTTATTGTGATTGTGTTGTAAAAAATATACATTTAAAATTTTAAAAATTATTTTCTTACAAATTATATTATGACATAAAAGAAATGTAAATTTAAGAATTTTAAAACAAATATGGTTCCTTTCTGGGGGGGGGGGGGGGGGAAAAGAGTCCTAGGAGTAAGGTTGCTGCTACTGCTGATGTAGAAAATACTCTGCTAAGAAATGTCAAAAGAATTTTAATTTTTCTGAAAATTTTGTCAAAATTCGATTTTGTCAAATGAAAGTGTACTACATTGATTTATGGTCTGCGGAATGTGTAAAAATATTATTTATGGTCTGAGAAATGTGTACAACTTTGATTTATGATCTGGAAATGTGTCAAACTATGATTTATGTTCTTAGGAATGTGTACAACTTTCAAGTCAAGGAAAAATATTTGGCTCTAATTTCTAGGTGTTTGTCACTATATATATTTCCCCAAAATATTTCAAATGTACTGAAATCATAGAGTTCAACAAATCCATTTATAATTCTATATTTGGATCTGGATATTCCCACTGAGTTCCAGGTGCTTTTAAGTAATGTTTGGAAAATAAATAATAATGTAGAATTAACAGGACTGCAGAGATTCCAGACTCCATTCAAATACACATCCCACAAAACGTCCTCTCATCCAGACTTTTTATCCATACCTTTCCAATAAATAAAAATAATTCAGTTCGTATAACCGTGATGGCATCGATGTGACTCTTGCAGGGGTCGGGTGGGTTAGTGAGGATGTATTCTTTGTCCTTCTTTGGTGGGTCAGTGGGCGGGACAGAAGTCGCCCTGTCTGATTTAGGGATCATGTTCACTCCTGCTTTGTCTGGTAGATGTCGATTTTGCTCTCCTGACAATGCAGAATAAGTGAGTTTTAGAGGATACAGTTTGCACGCTGGATTGGTTATAAACAGCTGTTGGAAACAAAAGTTGCCTCCAAGAAAAAAAAATTAAGATCTTCCAGTCAAGTGCTGAATGAAGCAAAAAACTACAATTTCAATTTTAGCTTAGAAGAAAGGCAAATATTCACAATTACAATTTCAGTTTGAGCTTAGAAGAATATTGGATATTCACCATTACAATTACAGTTGTAGCTTAGAAGAATACAAGATATTTCCCATTACAATTTGATTTTTAGCTCAGAAGAATATCAGATATTCACAATTACAATTTCAGTTTTAGCTTAGAAGAATATAACATTACAGAAATGGTGTGAAATTTCAAGCAATTTTTTTTTTTATTTTTTTTATTTTTTTTTTTATATAAATATAATTTTAAGAAATTTAAAAGATATTTCCCATTACAATTTGATTTTTAGATCAGAAGAATATCAGATATTCACAATTACAATTTCAGTTTTAACTTAGAAGAATATAACATTACAGAAATGGTGTGAAATTTCAAGCAATTTTTTTTTTTATTTTTTTTATTTTTTTTTTTTATATAAATATAATTTTAAGAAATTGGCTGATTGCTTCCTAAACTTGAACACTATTGAAATTTACAGCAGTTACTTGAAATTCCCCTTTAAAATAAAATTCATAGCTAAAAATTGTCCAGTTAAATGAGGACTCTGCCATAATTGTGGCTTTCTATGCTTTTCTATTCATGTATTGGTTGATTTCCCTCAATAACCATTATTCTCATGCTTTCTCAGTTGGCTTTGAATAGAGATCATCTCATTAAATTCTTTTTAAACAGACCTTCATGATAAGATATGTTTAAATTTACACTATGCACAGCCATTTTTACCATATAAACTTATAATGCCCCTGAGGTCATCCTCCGGCAACTTGAACTTGCCATCAAATCCCATGTACCAGGGATACATCAAGGCACTGGGGTCACCACTGTGGGCCAGGCCAAGTGCATGGCCGAATTCATGAGCTGCTACCATAAACAGATCAACTCCTGATTTAATAGGGGAAAAAGCACTTTTACAAATAATTACGTATCATTTTAATACATATTAAATTATGCCATAATGTTAGTGAGGATGGTAAATGATTTTTTACACCTTAAATAGCCTGATCTTAAGTTATTTTAACATTAATTAAAATTTATCAGAGTTTATGGCTGATGTAAAAAAAATCTAAAAATATAACACTGCTGACTGCTGACACAATACTACTCAGCATTGGATCATGTTAAACATTGTCTGGTGCTAGTATAAAGCCAAAGCAACAATTAGATCTTACCATCCGTTGAGTTGGCTGTCCAGTTCTCATCATCATCAAAATGAGTATCACCACCTTTTCCATTCCCTGGAAAAAATGCATGACCAAGCACCATACCTGTGGAATTATTAATATTAATATGGATAATGATTATCAATATTTTTAGTCTTCATGCTGTTAATTTAAGTTAAGATTAAGATAACATAAGATTCTTTTGTTGATCCAAATAAATGGAAATAATTTTTTTACATTGTACATATTCATTTTCAGCACATAAATAATTATATATTTTAACCAAGTCAAAATTTTACAATTATAACAATTCAAACACAAGACATCTAAAATATCCATTATCAATGAGCTTCCTTAGAAACAAGGTTGACTTAATTAGTGATCATTATCAATTTAGATTTGGTAACCACAAAAGGAACACGCTGGTAAATTCGTACAGACTTAGGAACAAAAGAATTTTTATATCTTTTGGTCCAAACTTTAAGAGAAGGAATTAATCCAAATCGAGATGATTTTAAGTTTATTTTACTTTTTTTTTTCAAATTATATTAAGATACTCAATCGTAGACTGACTCATGGTTAACCACAAAAATCAAGATAAATTCAATGGGAACAAATGAAAATATTTAGAATTAACTTAGTTTGTTTGAACTTATATAATCTCAATCATTTCATTTATGTAGACACAATTTTAATATATTCAAAAAAACAAAGCCCATATTTGATGATATTTTTTAAAAAATTCTTGTTAACAGCTAATAATACCGCTTTTTTTTCAGAGGCTTCTAAAGATATCTTTCAATTTATTACAAGGGAAAGAAGATTTGAAGAAGAAAAAAAAAATCACCTTTCCCATCAAATGGGTAACCATCAGAGTGGTATTGACTAGCAAACATGATCATGATGTCAGCTGCAGAGTCACGAACTTCTGTAAATGATAGAGGCGTTGCATCACTCCAGACTCTAAGAGCATCACTGATTAGCCCTCTTGTTATCTCCGTCTCCATGTCTGGTGTGTAGTTGACAAACCTGATGAAAATAAAATAAAAAATAAGTTGTCAACTACATTTAAATGCACCTTTTAAAAATAAAAGGAAAATAAATGTTTCTACAATTTTAATTTAAAATATAATGATTGGGCACAGCTCCTCTTTGTCTACCTCAGCCCTGACTGTATATATTGTAATTTAAATATGGTGCCAAAACTCATTGTTCACCAAATTTAGCCTCCACCACTAAAAAGAAAGCCCAGAACTAATAGTAAGAGTCTAAAGTAAAGTTACCCCAGTCTTAAGTATACAATTCTGCTTAGTTTAAGTTAAATACCCTTTTTGCTGTTAATTAAAAATCTGCATCCTTGCATTTAATTTTTAAGAAATTAATATTGTTTTGTATTACAATAACTTCTAGAATTAAGAGGTCTATACTGTGACTGCATATGCCCTATCTTAGGGTAACAATTCTGTTTGCTTATGATAATATTTCTTAATAAACTGCGACATACTAATAATACTTAAACTATAACACTTTTTCCCCTTAAACTTAAATGATGATAGTCTATCAGATGGTAGCCTATTGACAATTGATTATAATTGATAAGAGAGGGCTAGGGATATAAATATAAATTTTATTATAAATTGTTTAATAGAGAAAACCGGGGTAGGCACTTTAATTCATTGAACTTAAAACAATTTCCCTTAAACTGGATTGGCGACAGCAGTTTGCTGCTCCTGCTCGGTCTCATTGCGTACAGAGTACGGACTTTACAGTTACAGAGGTTTCGGTGTTGCAAATCACCATTGTCATGGCATGGGCATGCCATCTGCATCCACAAATCCAAATCAGTGATACCATATGATTTTGGATGATAGAAAAAAGCAGGAGTAATTTTCACTCATTGATTTTTTAAATTATTTTTTGGGGTTCAGAATATCAGGATCTCGATGCCCCCCGCATTCTAATTGAACTCATTCATTATCTAATTATAAATTCCATTTCGCGTGTCTTGCACTTCAGAATCTCCATATCAGCAACCAGAATTCGGTAGCTTAAACTTTGAGACTATTCCACTCACAACAGCGAGCGTCAGGAGTCATTTGGAAAAAAAAATCGCATAATATTCTAAGACTTGCGTCTGCAACTGGTCAAAATTGCAATTCTTGAGCCTTTCCTTCGCTCATAATGACCTCCCTTGAGTACCCAACGTCTGCCATTTTTCACGAAGAAGAGCGCGGGACCGTTGCTAAGCAGCCGAGTTTCTATACTCAAGGGGAGATTACTTCAATAATTATTGCCTTGAATATTCATAGAGCACGTACAATAAAGCGCCATGGACTACAGCCACTTCACTGGCTTGGCTGCCATAAATTGTATGCTCTCGTCTTCGATCAAACGCGTCTGAAAGAAAAATCATGCATTTTTTCCTCTTTGTCTTGTATTTGCATTCCGCATCTAGGGTTTTAAACATAGTTCAGTGAAAACAGATTGAATTTTATCTTGCCAAATAGGCAGACGTCTCATATTTTTGTTAACTGACGCCTCACCGGAAGCCACTTGCTCATATTTTTTGAATTTATTGCTATAGATGTGTTCAAGATCCTAAGAATTCCACCGTATAGTCACCAAGGGTCCAAATTAAATATCACTGTTTTCTTGATATCGAGGGGAGACATTTTCGGCCACGTGCAGAGTTCTTGTTTTCTTTTCTTCGATGGTTCGTGTGGGGGGGGGGGGATTCTTGGACCAGCCCGGGAAACACTAACCATCACTACACCACTGGTTGCGAATACATTTTTAATATTGCCATTGATTTTGCCAGAAGTGGCGTCATTCGATAATTTACTTCCCACGGCTTGGTTCATTGCATAGGGGAGACATTTTCGGCCACGTGCAGAGTTCTTGTTTTCTTTTCTTCGATGGTTCGTGTGGGGGGGGGGGGGATTCTTGGACCAGCCCGGGAAACACTAACCATCACTACACCACTGGTTGCGAATACATTTTTAATATTGCCATTGATTGTGCCAGAAGTGGCGTCATTCGATAATCTACTTCCCCAGGCTTGGTTCAATGCAATATGGTCACGCCCTCGACCTACCACTCGCTCTATGAAAGCTTTACACGTTCTTACGAACCGACCGCGCAGTGGGATTCTTCGAATGTCGTTTGCTACCAGAGAATAGGTGTGACTCGTCAACGTTTTAAGCTGGTCATCGCAACTAGTGTCTCTCGTGTGTCTCGTGTATCTAGTGTGTCTTTTATGTCTAGTGTGTCTCGTATGTCTCGTGTGTTTAGTGGTCCCGTGTGTCTAGCGTGGCTCGCGATGTTAGGTGGAGCTACCACGTGGCGCTCGTAAGTGCAGTATCTTAAGTGGGAGTTTACGCCTTGGAGCTGATGACTGCACCCAGAGCTTAATGAGCAGAGCTAATAAGTAATACTGATGAGCACAGACACTGAGTGCAGCTAATAAATGGATTTATTTCATTTTTTTGGAGTTAATCAGCACGCATACAGCCAATAGGTTGAGTTTCAAAATGGAGCTGGGCGAGCTGAGCTCAGAGTGACGCTCATGAGTGTGACCTCATCACTGTCACGTTCGTGTTGATACTCATCGCACACTCCGGCCAGTCCCGGGGGCGGTCCATGTCCTTAGTACAAGCAAAGAGTACTTGAAAGCACTTCTGACTCGTCCGGGCGTGGACCGCGTTATCTGGCCGGCCATCAACGTTCTAGCTGGAAAGTCCTACACATGGCATGGGAGCTTTCACTTACCCAAGGCCAAACCGTGCCGCTAACATCATGAGCCGTACATCTAAGCTGCGCCAACAAAATGTATTCCATAGCATTGATGCGTCAACGAAATACATTTGCAGCATCATCCTTGGGAGGGACAATGTTCAATAACTAAGGGGCGCCTATGCCACTGTCTTCAATGTCTGGGGCGCTCATGTCTTTTATTTCAAGTTTAATGTGGGCGCCTATGCAATCTTCATCCATGTCTAGAGGGCACCTATTTCGCACCAATTTTGGTGGGCGCCTACGTCATCGTCTTGAATATCTTGTGTCGCCACAGTCCTCGTCTTGAATGTCTTTGGGGCACCTATATCATCGTCTTGAATGTCTTTGAGGCGCCTATATCATCGTCTTGAATGTCTTTTGGGGCGCCAATATCATCGTCTTAAATGCCTTCGGGGCGCCTATATCATTGTTTTTAGTGTCTTTGTGGCGCCTAAGGCATCGTAATGAATATCTTGGGGAGACTATATTATGGTCATGAATGTCTTTGTGGCGCCTATGGCATCGTTATGAATATCTTGGGGAGACTATATTATGGTCATGAATGTCTTTGGTGCACCTATATCATCGTCTTGAATCTCTTTAGGGCGCCTATATCATCGTCTCGAATGTCTTTTGGGCACCTATGGCATCGTTATAATATCTTGGGGCGACTATATTATCGTCATGAATGTCTTTGGGGCGCCTATATCATCGTCTTGAATGTCTTTAAGGCGCCTATATCATCGTCTTGAATGTCTTTGTGTGACTATATATTGGTAGAGAAGGTTTTACCGTGGCTGAGCACTGTGTGTGACTATATATTGGTAGAGAAGGTTTTACCGTAGCCGAGCACTGTGTGTGACTATATATTGGTAGAGAAGGTTTTACCGTAGCCGAGCACTGTAAGTGACTATATATTGGTAGAGAAGGTTTTACCGTGGCTGAGCACTGTGTGTGACTATATATTGGTAGAGAAGGTTTTACCGTGGCTGAGCACTGTGTGTGACTATATATTGGTAGAGAAGGTTTTACCGTAGCCGAGCACTGTGTGTGACTATATATTGGTAGAGAAGGTTTTACCGTAGCCGAGCACTGTGTGTGACTATATGTTGGTTAAGAGGGTTTTACCGTAGCCGAGCACTGTGCCTAGATATATTAATCGTGCCCCCCTCACCCCCCCCCTCCTCCCGGGGCCAAGTGGTAAAGGCTTTAATAAAACTTCCCGGTTTTCCTGTAGTTTAGGTTTTAAAAACTGTTTTGTCAAGATTAGAGTTCAGTTATTCTCTCCACCCCCCCCCCCCTTTTTTTTCCCCGCCCAACATCTCCCCCGTATTAAACTCCTTAATTAACAGGTGTCGAGAAAAACTGTTGTGAGCTGTTGTTGAATCTGTTAAAAAGCCGAACCCACCTTAATGAAACATTGAAAGCACAAACGTTCATCAGATTTTAACGCTCGGACATACAGTGACGAGCCTCTCTCTCCAAGTCTTCCATCAGAACCTTGCCACCATACTGTCATGTGTGGGAGTCAGTTAAAATTACTCCCCTCTGTAATTTTGCTTACGACTCCAAACCAGAGCCGGATTAGTAGTAGAAGCAAAAGTAACACGTTATACCAGCCCCACGCTTTTAGGTGGCCCCACGCTTTTAGGTGGCCCCACGCTTTTAGGTGGCCCCACGCTTTTAGGTGGCCACACGCACCAATAAAAGCTATGTAATTATTTTGGTCAAGTTCCAACACGGGGGTTAAACCATTGATATCCTGATGCCATCTTTAGGTTAAACAGATGATGTCATGATGCCATCGTTAGGTTAAACCAATGATGTCGTGCTGCCATCTGAGCGCCTTTTCATTTTGGTGTCACGAAATTGAGAGAAAAGGATCATTATGAACTATTTTACGGAGCACCATGAGTCAAACGAGAATGAGTACCTCACACACTCATGAGGACTGAGAATAAACACCTGGGGTGAGATGGGCACGTCCGAGTGGCATCAACAAATTTGCTCGTGCCGAATGTAGAAAAATCCATATAGACAACAGTAATGTTGATTGTGCTGTTACTTTCGACTGTCGACTGAAGAAAACCGCTGAACACATTTGTTCATGTGAGGCGAGACCTCGAACTTTGCCCATGTTTACATGACAGTGGTAGCACGTTCGTGGCCATGTCAAGGTCATTACGCTCATATATTTGTTTGTTAAAGTTTCGCTTATCGCGCTTTAGATGAGTGCGCTCCCATGAGGACAATGCCGCGGAGAGTTGGGTTATTTGAAACTATGATTACAGGCTCATCAACTCTTTTTAAATTCAAGACTATGTGGACCGAAAGTCAATTTGAACAACAGGATCTCCATTTAATGTGAAGGCTGTGATGACGTCCCCGACGTTCACACCACCAAGTACTCAACATTTCCACACGATCAGCATGGATGCTCTTGACAACTGTAATGAGCCACTGTTACCCCAAGTATCAAATTCCAAATATCTTCACATTCCACCGATCATCACATTCCATCAATCATCGCATTCAACTACTCATCACATTCCCCACTCATCACATTCCATCAATAATCACATTGAGCCAATTTGTGAGAAATAAGGGCTTATCAATGCATGAGACATTTAGCGACTGACCATTGTGTGAGACATTTAGGGAATGACCAATGAGTGAGACATTTAGGGAAGGACCAATGTGTGAGACATTTAGCGACTAACCAATGTGTGAGACATTTAGGGAATGACCAATGTTTGAGACATTTAAGGAACGACCAATGTGTGAGACATTTAGCGACTGACCAATGTGTGAGACATTTAGGGAATGACCAATGTGTGAGACATTTAGGGAACGACCAATGTGTGAGACATTTAGCGACTGACCAATGTGTGAGACATTTAGCGACTGACCAATGTGTGAGACATTTAGCGACTGACCAATGTGTGAGACATTTAGCGACTGACCAATGTGTGAGACATTTAGCGACTGACCAATGTGTGAGACATTTAGCGACTGACCAATGTGTGAGACATTTAGCGACTGACCAATGTGTGAGACATTTAGCGACTGACCAATGTGTGAGACATTTAGGGAATGACCAATGTGTGAGACATTTAGGGAATGACCAATGTGTGAGACATTTAGGGAACGACCAATGTGTGAGACATTTAGCGACTGACCAATGTGTGAGACATTTAGCGACTGGCCAATGTGTGAGACATTTAGCGACTGACCAATGTGTGAGACATTTAGCGACTGACCAATGTGTGAGACATTTAGGGAATGACCAATGTGTGAGACATTTAGGGAACGACCAATGAGTATGTTTTCTTGGGGCTGACCACTGAGTGAGAAATTTTGGGCCTGGCCAATGTGTATGATTTCTAGTGGCTGACCACTGAGTGAGAAATGTAGGGGCTGGCGAATGTGTGATGTCTAGGGGCTGACCACTGAGTGAGACATTAGGGGGCTGACCAATGTGTGAGACATTTCGGAGTTGACCAATTGTATCATGCCTAGGGGCTGACCAGGGAGTGATACATTCTCTTACTAGACTCTGGTCTAATGCCGGCACCGGTAGAACATCTTCTTGTTTTGTGGTCGTTTAATTCAGTAGTTCTCAACTACTTAAAAACCAATGACTTCGCAATTCGACAAGCTACAATTGGGGGGGGGGGG
>CAXITT010000389.1:423188-438141 GCA_964033795.1 Lymnaea stagnalis | reverse complement strand
AAGAATTCGTAGGGCGTGCGGAAAATTAGTCAAACGCTTCGTATAAAAGTGTGTGGGGTCTGGTGCGGGGGTGTGGGGTGGGCTGTGGGGTGTTGTGTGGGTGTGGGGTGCGTGTGTAGGTGTGTGGGGTGGGTGTGTGGTGGTGTGTGGGGTGTGGTGCGGGTGTGTGGGGTGTGTGTGGGTGTGTAGGGTGGGTGTGTGGGGGTGGGTGTGTGGGGGTGGGTGTGTGGGATGTGTGTGGTTGCGGAATACTGAAAAGGTTGTAATACCCTGCCCGAATGCCTTCAGTACTCCTTCTTGTGTCCCAGGCACCACTGGCATACACTCCATCCATCAAATTCCTACCAACCTCCAAGGTCCATCGGACTGTCTCTGACCAGTTTCCTTTGCTGTTAAAACGATTAACCGCCGTGCTAACTTTCCGAAAAAGAACCCCAAAAAAAAAACTGTCCACCATCTGGAGCCAGTGATAATAAGACTCAAGTGGGATCTACATCTACTCCACCATACGACCCAATACCATCCAAAAAAGATTATTTATTTTAAATTAACGGCTAACAAACAGTTTAAATCTAAAATGTAGATTTCGTATTTAAAATAATGATTACTCCCTGATTCAAACCGAGGCATAATTGATGGTTCGGGGTTGGGGGGGGGGGACATTGTAACAGCAACAAAACAATTCGTATGTGAATATAATGAACAACGTTTCTTGTTTTCAGCCTCCCCCCCCCCCTTTTTTTTTTCCTCCAGG
This sequence comes from Lymnaea stagnalis, assembly GCA_964033795.1. Taxonomy (NCBI): domain Eukaryota; kingdom Metazoa; phylum Mollusca; class Gastropoda; family Lymnaeidae; genus Lymnaea; species Lymnaea stagnalis. The sequence goes on along the minus strand of CAXITT010000389.1, from coordinate 437,387 downwards.
TCCTCTCTAGCGTCCCCCTCCCCCTTTTTCCTTTATCGACCTTTCAGCACGACCTCTTAAACACTAAGTAAAACTTAAAAATAGCATCTTCTTCTGTCCACCATCCCCTACGTCCCCCCAAACCACACACAAACACACACACACACACAAACACGCACACACACTATATCTAAGAGTCTTTGACATGTCACACAAGGGCACTTCAGTAACACAACATCTGGCAAAAATATATCCCAACATGCTACTTGACAAACAAAATGGCCGGTCAAGTATGGTTTTTGTATCACAAAAGTACAAGACATCCGGTGGGGGCTTGGGGAAAATAGTTTGTTAGGTGGGGGGGGGGAGGAGTAGAGAGGCATTTTGGACATAGTTTAGATGTGCTTAAAAGTCTGTCTCCATGTCGTGTCTGTCCACTACAAAACTGTTAAGCAGTTTTTACTTCTGCACGGTGTCTAGTAATCTTCTGTTGTAGGGTTGGGATGTTCATGATTTTCTCTTTTTTTTTTTATGAGTTATTGAAACGGGCTATAATAAGACTTCATGTGAACAATTTCAGTTATCTATGGTTCTTGTTTCGTTGTTGTTGTTTTGCTTGGCATTCAACGGCTTACATCACTGGTTCATTCAACTGCTTACATCTCTGGTTCATTCAACTGCTTACATCTCTGGTTCATTCAACTGCTTACATCTCTGGTTCATTCAACTGCTTACATCTCTGGTTCATTCAACTGCTTACATCTCTGGTTCATTCAACTGCTCACATCTCTGGTTCATTCAACTGCTTACATCTCTGGTTCATTCAACTGCTTACATCTCTGGTTCATTCAACTGCTTACATCGCTGGTTCATTCAACTGCTTACATCTCTGGTTCATTCAACTGCTTACATCGCTGGTTTATTCAACTGCTTACATCGCTGGTTCATTCAACTGCTTACATCGCTGGTTTATTCAACTGCTTACATCGCTGGTTCATTCAACTGCTTACATCGCTGGTTCATTCAACTGCCTACATCTGTATTTCATTCAACTGCTTACATCGCTGGTTCATTCAACTGCCTACATCTCTGGTTCATTCATCTGCTTACATCGCTGGTTCATTCAACTGCCTACATCTCTGGTTTATTCAACTGCTTACATCTGTGGTTCATTCAACTGCTTACATCGCTGGTTCATCCAAATGCCTACATCTATGGTTCATTCATCTGCTTACATTGCTGTTTCATTCAACTGCCTACTTCTCTGGTTTATTCAACTGCTTACATCGCTGGTTCATTCAACTGCTTACATCGCTGGTTCATTCAAATGCCTACATCTCTGGTTCATTCAACTGCTTAGATCTCTGGTTCATTCAACTGCTTACATCGCTGGTTCATTCAACTGCTTACATCGCTGGTTATTTCAACTGCCTACATCTCTGGTTGATTCAACTGCTTACATCGCTGGTTCATTCAACGGCCTACATCGCTGGTTCATTCAACTGCTTACATCGCTGGTTCATTCAACTGCTTACATCGCTGGTTCATTCAATTGCTTACATCTCTGGTTCATTCAATTGCTTACATCGCTGGTTCATTCAACTGCCTACATCTCGGTTTCACATATTGAGCTTGCATGCATATATATATATATATATTTATATATATATATATATATATATATATATATATATATATATAGATATATATATATATATATATATATATATATATGGTATGTATTGACTCAAAATGTACTTGATCCTCTTCTTGACAAATATAAGATGGGGGCAACAAAGCATGAAATGAATAGCACAGAATACCTAGCAATGCCATAGAATCCATCGCAATCCCTCATTCCCATATATCCTGAATTGAAAACAAAATTATTATTTGTTTAAATTGGGACGTCACTTTACATGTCAAATTCTTTTCCTTGACATAGCACTAGGTACTGAAAAACGCATCTAAGGGTAACTTATTCACAAGGAAAATTCATAGTGATTTAGTGCTCAGCAAACGATTTTTGAATGATATATATATTATTATGTTAACTCGCTTAATTTGCCAAATTTTTAGTAGAGGCAATATGAGTCCCGAGTATTTTATGAAGCTACGCAGAAAGCGACACTTGCAATTTGACTGCTAACCACCCGTGTTGACTGCCAACCACCTACGTTGACTGCCAACCATCTCCATGGACCGCCAACCACCTCCATGGACCGCCAACCAACTACGTCGACCGCCTACCACCTATGTTGACCGCCAACCACCTATGTTGACTGCCAACCACCTATGTTGACCACCAACCACCTATGTTGACCGCCAACCACATATGTTGACCGCCAACCACCTATGTTGACCGCCAACCACCTACGTTGACCGCCAACCACCTATGTTGACCGCCAACCACCTATGTTGACCGCCAACCACCTATGTTGACTGCCAACCACCTATGTTGACCGCCAACCACCTATGTTGACCGCCAACCACCTATGTTGACTGCCAACCACCTAGGTTGACCGCCAACCACCTATGTTGCCCGTCAACCACCTATGTTGACTGCCAACCACCTATGTTGGTCATGTTGCGAAAATAGGATTTGCGTATTTCTTATACGGTAAACTATTGATTTTTTTCTAATACGGGACTGGATCTTTCTCATTAATTTCAAGAGTCAATATCAAATGGATTTATTTTCTGCAATGATTTTCCCACGCAATTCGTTGTTTCCACTATGAATTCCATACTCACCCACCCCACCACGCCAGTTATATTTCCACTGTGGATTCCATACTCACCCTCCTCACGACGCCATTTATATTTCCACTGTGGATTCCATACTCACCCACCCCACCACGCCAGTTATATTTCCGCTATGGATTCCATACTCACACACCCCACCACGCCAGTTATATTTCTGCTATGGATTCCATACCTACTTCTAACTCTACCACGCCAGTTATATTTCTGCTATGGATTCCATACCTACTTCTACCCTACCACGCCAGTTATATTTCTGCTATGGATTCCATACCTACTTCTACCGTACCACGCCAGTTATAGTTCTGCTATGGATTCCATACCTACTTCTACCCTACCACGCCAGTTATATTTCTTCTATGGATTCCATACCTACTTCTACCCTACCACGGCAGTTATAGTTCTGCTATGGATTCCATACCTACTTCTACCCCACCATGCCAGTTATATTTCTGCTATGGATTCCATACCTTCTTCTACCCCACCATGCCAGTTATATTTCTTCTTTTGATTCCATACCTACTTCTACCCCACCATGCCAGTTATATTTCTTCTTTTGATTCCATACCTACTTCTACCCCACCATGCCAGTTATATTTCTGCTATTTAGCGATAAATTTCTGGTAACTCCATTCGTATTCATTTTATTCACAGACGCTTCCCCGAACAAGCCATGGCCGGGGTGAGTTGTTTTATAGATATATTCAACCACACAGCCCTTGGACTGACCCTTGTGGGTACACGTACATTACAATAACGGATTATCTACCAACCCAAAACTGGCCGCCACAAATACTCTCGGCCTTTTTAATGACCCGCCAAATAACCCTCCCCCCCCCTCCCCCGGGTGGGTAATGTACACAGAAATCACTAAACCATCCGCGGTAGTCAGACCCAGGTGACCCTTCCCTCCATCAAATCACAAACCACATTTGAAACATAAAGGCATTAATTCATTACCCCTCTCCCCCCCCCCGCCCACACCCCCCCCCCCCCCCCACCCCCCCCCCCCCCCCCCCCCCCTTATTCGGGAATGCAGGGCAACCACCAGACAGACTTTGAGTTAATACGATCTCCATGACAACAGAAGCTCCATTGCGATCAGATTAGCATAACTGCCTGTCTGACCCCACCCCCCACAACCCCTGGAGCTGATGGTTAATATCGTACATTAGTGATAGTACCAGCCCGAGGAAGTGATTCTCAACCTGGGAGAAGAGGTACACGGGGGAATGATGCCGACTGCTGGTTAGCACAGTGCTTACCAAACTTTTAATTTTGGCAGACCGGTGGAAAAAGTTTCCCATCTCAGTAGGTGCCGGTGGACAATTTGACCATCTCACCAGGGACCAGTGGACAATTTGACCATCTCACAACCAGGGACGGGCGGACAATTTGACCATCTCACTAGGAACCGGTAAAGAAGTTTTCCCTCTTACCGGGGCACCGGTGCCAACCGGTTCCAGATATATCAATTTGTTCTTTGGCGTTGACCTTAAATACCTCATAACATGGACGTAATCCCTGCCTCAGCCTGTTTGTCAAGACACTACAAGAACTGGATGCCATATAATGGTGGCCATTCGAACCCACCAACTCTTGGTCAAGGAGTGGGGGGGGGGGCGCAGACAATGTTACCATTCAGCTGATATTACGTGTGAAAAATATATAAACAACATGTCAATTTTTTGCCCCCAGTAAACACATAAACAACCCAACAAACAAACAACAAAATCAAGCAAACACAAAACGACCTTCACCATTCGAGTGGCGATATCCGTCAACACGTTTGCTATCAGTGGGGGCAAGAGCGCTAGAGCGGCTCAGTTTTAACTTCGACAGAAATTCTGACGGTAATCAAGAGTCGTTTCTCAAGCTTCTCAAAGGAAGAAGCTGCAATCGCTTGCAACCTCCACCCCCCCCCCCCCACCCTACCCTGCTCACCCCCACCCCCCCCCCCGAGGCCCCCCCCCCCCCCCCCCCGGCCTTTTTTGTGGGGTGGCGGGGACTTTTTTTTTAAAAAAGTTTGGGGGGGGGGGGGGCGAGGGGGGTAAACATTAGCCACCCTGTGGGCATTATATGCTGCAGTGCCTTACTTCTTTATAAAACTTAAAACATTTTTGACGCCAGAATGGGGGAGTGGGGGGCTCCAGAACCTGGCACCCCAAGGCCAGCTACGCCACTAACCGCTGGGGTACTGAGTTGTTCAGTTTAGCATAAATGTTTCTGGTACTTCATTCTAACGGACGCTGGGCGCGGGGGGGGGGGCAGGGAGAGAGAGAGGAGGAGGCACGACAAATATAATGACAAATCCAGCTCCCCTCTCAGTTCTCCCCCCACTCGAACCCAAACCCCATTCGTACACCCCAGGGTACAGTTCGTGAATCATGTATCCAGATCTCACCTGAAGGTCAAGTTCGTCCGCGGCCACTTTGACGTCCCGGTCGTGTACCGTTTCTTGCGGCTCTTGAACCCGGAACCCTCGTACTCGCCGTCTCCCCTGGGGTCGTCCACGAAGTCGTCCATGTTGCCACACCGAGGCTTGCTCATCAGCTCCTCCGTCCTACTGTCCGTCAAGCCCGTGAGTGGGATGCCTCCAGCCTAGCCGGAAAAAAATTGTTAAAATTATTCACAAACAGTTGTTTAAAAAATATAATAAAATAAGAATTATCGCAGCAATAGCGAGGGATCAATACGCACGTTTAAAGAGCTAAATTGAACCCAGTATTTCGTATAGTTACACATATGACGTAGTTGTGGTATGCAGCCATGTCTGAAATGTGATGTAAACTTGATTTTGGTGTTTTGGAAAGTGTCGTGGAAGACGGCTTTGGTTTTTTGGAAAGAGCCGTGGAAGACGGCTTTGGTGTTTTGGTTAGTGCCATGGAAGGTTGACTCTGGTGTTTTAACTAGTGCCATGGAAGGTTGACTCTGGCGTTTTAGCTATTGCCATAGAAGGTTGACTCAGGTGTTTTAGCTAGTGCCATAGAAGGTTGACTCTGGTGTTTTAGCTAGTGCCATGGAAGGTTGACTCTGGTGTTTTAGCTAGTGCCATGGAAGGTTGACTCTGGTGTTTTAGCTATTGCCATGGAAGGTTGACTCTGGTGTTTTAGCTAGTGCCATGGAAGGTTGACTCTGGTGTTTTAGCTAGTGCCATAGAAGGTTGACTCTGGTGTTTTAGCTAGTGCCATAGAAGGTTGACTCTGGTGTTTTAGCTAGTGCCATAGAAGGTTGACTCTGGTGTTTTAGCTATTACCATAGAAGGTTGACTCTGGTGTTTTAGCTAGTGCCATGGAAGGTTGACTCTGGTGTTTTAGCTAGTGCCATGGAAGGTTGACTCTGGTGTTTTAGCTAGTGCCATGGAAGGTTGACTCTGGTGTTTTAGCTAGTGCCATAGAAGGTTGACTCTGGTGTTTTAGCTAGTGCCATAGAAGGTTGACTCTGGTGTTTTAGCTAGTGCCATGGAAGGTTGACTCTGGTGTTTTAGCTAGTGCCATGGAAGGTTGACTCTGGTGTTTTAGCTAGTGCCATAGAAGGTTGACTCTGGTGTTTTAGCTAGTGCCATAGAAGGTTGACTCTGGTGTTTTAGCTAGTGCTATAGAAGGTTGACTCTGGTGTTTTAGCTAGGGCCATAGAAGGTTGACTCTGGTGTTTTAGCTATTGCCATAGAAGTTTGATTCTGGTGTTTTAGCTAGTGCCATAGAAGGTTGACTCCGGTGTTTTAGCTAGTGCCATGGAAGGTTGACTCTGGTGTTTTAGCTAGTGCCATGGAAGGTTGACTCTGGTGTTTTAGCTATTGCCATGGAAGGTTGTCTCTGGTGTTTTAGCTATTGCCATAGAAGGTTGACTCTGGTGTTTTAGCTAGTGCCATAGAAGGTTGACTCTGGTTTTAGCTAGTGCCATGGAAGGTTGACTCTGGTGTTTTAGCTAGTGCCATGGAAGGTTGACTCTGGTGTTTTAGCTAGTGCCATAGAAGGTTGACTCTGGTGTTTTAGCTAGTGCCATAGAAGGTTGACTCTGGTGTTTTAGCTAGTGCCATAGAAGGTTGACTCTGGTGTTTTAGCTAGTGCCATGGAAGGTTGACTCTGGTGTTTTAGCTAGTGCCATAGAAGGTTGACTCTGGATTTTTAGCTAGTGCCATAGAAGGTTGACTCTGGTGTTTTAGCTAGTGCCATAGAAGGTTGACTCTGTTGTTTTAGCTATTGCCATAGAACAGCGGTTCTCAACCTGTGGGTCGCGTTTGGGGGTCGCGGAACCTTTTTCCAGGGGTCGCTTAAGACCATCTGAAAACATATATCCTTACAGCTATGAAGTAGCAACGAAAATAATTGTGTGGCTGGGGGGTCGCCATGATACGAGAAACTGTATAAAGGGGTCGCGCCACTAGAAAGGTTGAGAGCCACTGCCATAGAAGGTTGACTCTGATGTTTTAGCTATTGCCATGGAAGGTTGGCTCTGGCGTTTTGTTAAGTTCCATGAAGGTTAGTTTTTGGCGTTTTGGTTGGTGCCATGGTTACGTCCGAGGTATGAGTCTTACAGGAACGTTTGGGAATGGCGTTTTTGTAATTAATTTTTTTTTGTTGTTGCTTCTTTGCCTTGTAATAGAACCATTTTTCGGGGTTAGGGATCTTGGTGTGCGTTCCCTCTCTTCATGTGTGCCCAGGACACGAGCCACGGGTATGAGGTAAAATAAACTATATAACTCAACTTTTCCTTTCCATTGAGTGAATGCTGGCGATTGGACACACGCAAACGACGTTTGGCTGATCTTACTATAAATCTATATGGCAGAGATATCATTCTGTTTTGACTCACTATAAATCTGTATGCCGCAGATATCATTCTGTTTTGACTCACTATAAATCTTTATTACACACATCATACTGTTTTGACTCACTATAAATCTGTATGACACACACATCATACTGTCTTGACTCACTATATGACACATATATCATTTGTTTTTACTCACTATTAATCTGTATGACACAGATGTCATTCTGTATTGACTCACTATAAATCTGTAAAACATAGATTTCATTCTGTTTTGACTAACTATAAATCTATATGGCAGAGATATCATTCAGTTTTGACTCACTATAAATCTATATGGCAGAGATATCATTCTGTTTTGACTCACTAAAAATCTATATGGCAGAGATATCATTCTGTTTTGACACACAATAAATCAATATGGCAGAGATATCATTCTGTTTTGACTCACGATAAATCTATATGGCAGAGATATTATTCTGTTTTGACTCACTATAAATCTCTGGCAGACATATCACACTGTTTTGACTCACTATAAATTAATGGCAGAGATATCATTCTGTTTTGACTCACTATAAATCTGTATGACACAGATATAACACTGTTTTGACTCACTATAAATCTGTATGACACAGATATCATACTGTTTTGACTCACTATAAATCTGTATGACACAGATATCATACTGTTGTGACTCACTATAAATCTGTATGACACAGATATAATACTGTTTTGACTCACTATAAATCTCTGGCAGACATATCACACTGTTTTGACTCACTATAAATTAATGGCAGAGATATCATTCTGTTTTGACTCACTATAAATCTGTATGACACAGATATAACACTGTTTTGACTCACTATAAATCTGTGTGACACAGATATCATACTGTTTTGACTCACTATAAATCTGTATGACACAGATATCATACTGTTGTGACTCACTCTAAATCTGTATGACACAGATATAATACTATTTTGACTCACTATAAATCTGTATGACACAGATATCATACTGTTGTGACTCACTATAAATCTGTATGACACAGATATAATACTATTTTGACTCACTATAAATCTGTATGACACAGATATCATACTGTTTTGACTCACTATAAATCTGTATGACACAGATATAATACTGTTTTGACTCACTATAAATCTGTATGACACAGATATCATACTGTTGTGACTCACTATAAATCTGTATGACACAGATATAATACTATTTTGACTCACTACAAATCTGTATGACACAGATATCATACTGTTTTGACTCACTATAAATCTATGACACAGATATCATACTGTTTTGACTCACTATAACTCTGTATGACACAGATATCATACTGTTTTGACTCACTATAACTCTATGACACAGATATCATACTGTTTTGACTCACTATAACTCTGTATGACACAGATATCATACTGTTTTGACTCACTATAAATCTGTATGACACAGATATCATACTGTTTTGACTCACTATAAATCTCTGGCAGACATATCACACTGTTTTGACTCACTATAAATTAATGGCAGAGATATCATTCTGTTTTGACTCACTATAACTCTGTATGACACAGATATCATACTGTTTTGACTCACTCTAAATCTATGACACAGATATCATACTGTTTTGACTCACTATAACTCTGTATGACACAGATATCATACTGTTTTGACTCGCTATAACCCTGTATGACACAGATATCATACTGTTTTGACTCACTATAACTCTGTATGACACAGATATCATACTGTTTTGACTCACTCTAAATCTATGACACAGATATCATACTGTTTTGACTCACTATAAATCTATGACACAGATATCATACTGTTTTGACTCACTATAACTCTGTATGACACAGATATCATACTGTTTTGACTCACTATAACTCTGTATGACACAGATATCATACTGTTTTGACTCGCTATAAATCTATGACACAGATATCATACTGTTTTGACTCACTATAACCCTGTATGACACAGATATCATACTGTTTTGACTCACTATAACTCTGTATGACACAGATATCATACTGTTTTGACTCGCTATAAAAGCCATTCACGGCAAAAACGTATTCATTGCGACAAATTGAATGATGTCACACTGAGCTCAACTGATTCAACGTGACTAAATGCGGTTGTAATTTTAACTCTTTGTGCCAAAGAGCTCTGTAAATCCTACTTCAAGTCAGGGTTTACCTTCTGCAGGGCCTTGATGGCTTTTCTGAGATCATGCTGGCTCATCAAATTCTGGGTCTCTCGTGACGCGCCTTTCAGGTATCCGAACTGGGCCAGGTATTTCTGGAAAGACACAAATGCAAAAAAAAAAAGTTAATTACAACATGATACTGGAGCAAATATATTTTTTTTTATCCTTCCACAGTTTTTAATAAAATATATAAGAAAGTAGAAATACTTTTGTGAAGGTTTTGGTATTTGAATAACAGTAGAGCTGACTGATTGTAGAGCATGCCAACGGACGATGGAAGATACCAATAAAAATTAAGCCTGTCTGGAACCAGTTGTAGCACAGGATTAACGATGGGTCAGTAGGAGAGGATCAAAGTCCCTTAAAACCCATCTGTTTAGATCCGCCTATGACCTGTGATGCACCCTCCTTGCCCTGCCTCATTTTCTGTCTCGGGTTAATCCTGTAATATAGGCCAAAACGTGCCAAAATGTCCTCGTTTTATAGCCATTTTAATTGTTTCTATAGTATAGTAGTTACTATCCTAATGTCTCATTTTTATTTTAGTTAGTTTACATGTTTTTAATAATTGTATATATATATAAGTATATGTGTACCGGTATCCCTTAATATTTACACCATGATTTATCGGTTAAGACTACACCCCCGCCCCCCCCCCGCCCCGCCCAAAATAACGTTTTTGGTAATTTCGGTAAGCGCTATATAAAATGCCTAAATAAATAAATAAAATGGCCGATTGTGTAAAATTGAGATAATTTCACATTGTCATTCCTCTAAATTAAGTACGACACAAACATGGAGGCATAACGTATTTGAACTATATATTTGAAATATATATGTATATATACAAGAACAATCACACACAAAAATCTAACTTTCTATACAGTTGTATACCTAAAGTACAAGATAATTTTGTTAAATAGATTGAAGCGGGATCTGAAATAGCAGGATAAGGTATGTGGAGGCTTGAATCAAAAGACAGGACAAAAAGATGTGAACGTTTCGGCTAAAAGCCTTCCTCGGCAGACAGGAAAAATGAAAATACGACAAGAAACATAGAACAGATTTTTAAAAAAAAAACTTTCGTGATGCTGTATTTGGAGGATTTAAAACATGTAACGACGATTTGAAGCGTGGGTCAGTTGTAGCACAGGGTTAACGGTGGGTCAGGAGGAGAGGATCAAAGGTGGGTCAGTAGGAGATGATCAAAGGTGGGTCAGGAGGAGAGGATCAAAGGTGGGTCAGGAGGAGAGGATCAAAGGTGGGTCAGTAGGAGAGGATCAAAGGTGGGTCAGGAGGAGAGGATCAAAGGTGGGTCAGGAGGAGAGGATCAAAGGTGGGTCAGGAGGAGAGGATCAAAGGTGGGTCAGTAGGAGAGGACCAAAGGTGGGTCAGGAGGAGAGGATCAAAGGTGGGTCAGTAGGAGAGAATCAAAGGTGGGTCAGTAGGAGGGGATCAAAGGTGGGTTGAGAGGTCAGGGGGCGCCGGGGGGGGGGAGCGTAGTTCGTATTTGAACAGTTCCAACAGAACTGTACATTTGTTAAAAAAGTCCCCCAAGAACAGGAGTTGTGTGGTTTGTCACTGTGCGTTAGGCGCGTGTGTTTGAATGTGTGTGATTGGGCGTGATGACGCCGATAACGCGCAAGCATTTTTGACTTTTCACCCTATCAAATTGTGATCGTTTGTGGATTTCAAGATCCCATTAGCTGTAGGAAATTGTAAACATAAACTAGTATGTAAATGATGCGATATATATATATATGTATATATATATATATATGTATATATATATATATGTGTGTGTGTGTGTGTGTGTGTGTGTGTGTGTGTGTGTGTGTGTGTGTGTGTGTGTGTGTGTGTGTGTGTGTGTGTGTGTGTGTGTGTGTGTGTGTGTATTGAGCGCGGACACAAACTACAAATGTAAAATAAGAGCGGAAACAGGCTATCGTCAAAAACAAAAAATCTCCAACACATCTACTTCACCTTGACCCACGCTATGGATTTCAGTCATGTGTTATGTATTGTTCATTGAAGTGTTCATTATAACACATCTAAATATACAGCGGGGCTCTTTAAAACCTCGTGTACTTGTCAAGTGTTGCATTCAATGTGCTGGTGAAGATGGTAGATTTAGGAAACTGGCGGCTCTCGTGATTATGAACTGAGCCTGTTGAGCCCAGAACGACCTGGCCATCTTGTACTAACTTCGTAGGACGTCAGACGGGAAAGTTTCACATTTAAATAAACACCAACTATCCCATTTGTCAAAATCACTTCCTACTTATTCCCCCCACCCCCCAAACTTTCATAATAATATATTATAATCTAAATTTATTTGTACCCATTAAACGTGTCGGTCGTCTGCGTGCCAAAACAAGTGTGGGAACACCAGGTTTTTAAAGCTGCGCCCATATATGGGCATGTGGGGGGGAAAGTCAACGCTATGAGCAGACAGCTCAACAGTCATACACTTTGCATTACGCTCTGTATGTTGGTATACAGGCTGAGTTAGCTCAACAGTCATACACTTTGCATTACGCTCTGTATGTTGGTATACAGGCTGGGTTAGCTCAACAGTCATACACTTTGCATTACGCTCTGTATGTTGGTATACAGGCTGGGTTAGCTCAACAGTCATACACTTTGCATTACGCTCTGTATGTTGGTATACAGGCTGAGTTAGCTCAACAGTCATACACTTTGCATTACGCTCTTATGTTGGTATACAGGCTGGGTTAGCTCAACAGTCATACACTTTGCATTACGCTCTGTATGTTGGTATACAGGCTGAGTTAGCTCAACAGTCATACACTTTGCATTACGCTCTTATGTTGGTATACAGGCTGGGTTAGCTCAACAGTCATACACTTTGCATTACGCTCTGTATGTTGGTATACAGGCTGAGTTAGCTCAACAGTCATACACTTTGCATTACGCTCTTATGTTGGTATACAGGCTGGGTTAGCTCAACAGTCATACACTTTGCATTACCTCTTATGTTGGTATAAAGGCTGAGTTAGCTCAACAGTAATACACTTTTTAGCTCAACAATCATAAACTTTGCAGTATTCCCTGTATGCTAGTTTTCATCCTGAGGACCTGTTACTTCAAATTATGCTTTGTTAACAAAAAGTTTACTATTTTAAGAGTTACGCACTCATTTCGTGGATCACTGGGTTTTTGTTGTTTTTGTTTTTTCATTTTTTTTTACTGGTCGGCAGCCCCCTTCCTATACGAACTTAATGACTTGACCCAATTCAGATACCTGTTGTTCGAGATATCACCACAGCTGGCTCCCTCCGGTCAATTTCAACAACGCTAGACAGGGGCAGTCGAGTCATGGTAGTAAAAAAAAAAAAAGAATCTCTTTTTAATTAACAGTATTACGACATTCAAAACTTAACATGCCGAAATCGCATCATTATACATTTTTGATAGCAAATGCCGCGTCGCGACCCGGTACCGGGGCATGAAAGTAACATAACCGGGTCGTATAAAGAAGAAGGAAAAAGAAAAACGATTGAAAATCTAGGTTAGATTATCGTGACGTACTAGCGTTAGGCCCATATGACGTATGCTCCTTAGGCCCATAATAATATAATATAGGAAAACTGTGCAAAAGATTCATATCTGCTTATAAGCCAGTATAGGTCAGGGAAGGCTAGTATAGGTCAGGGAAGGCTAGTATAGGTCAGGGAAGGCCAGTATAGGTCAGTATAGGCGATAAAAGTCTTAGTAGGTCACGAAGAAGAAGTATACAAATAATCGGGTGACGAAAATTAAAACTTTGGGGATCGCTGCTATTGATGTAGTTTTAATTAATATTTAATGCAAATGTATTGCATTTATATATCAGCATGACGCCATTTATAATTTTATAACTATTCGTTTATAAATAAAAAGTGAGTGCCACTTTGGTGACGTTTCTTTAATGTGGCACAGGGTGTAACACAATTTTTTTTGAAGATGAGGCGCTCTACTTACAGCAGAAAAAAAAAAACCAAACTGATGTAGGAATATATTTTGTTCAGGGTAACCCAAAAATAATCCGAAAAAAAATAATTAAAGAATAATTTAAATTGTTCTGTGACAGAAATACGGGCGCCGTTGATTATTCTATCAGAAGTTCAAGGAGTACCAAGGTCTAATGAAGATATCTTTTCAAGGCGTCTTTCCCTTTTTTTTTTTTTTTTTTTTTTTTTTTTTTCAGCCTGATCTCGCTTCTGACTACGTTTGCCTGAAATCACATGATCCGCTGTCCACCACTCATTTAATTGTGGCGCCACAAATTATAGTTGTGTGTGTGTGTGTGTGTGGCCACAGCAGCATATTATACTTCCTCGTTGTTAACCAGCCTTTCCTTACTCCAGGAACGACAACAGCCGAGCCGTGACGCCTACGATTATCAAGTTTTACTTTTTTTTTTCTTCGATGGAAAAACAGTTTGATGAATCATG
>CAXITT010000389.1:395366-408484 GCA_964033795.1 Lymnaea stagnalis | reverse complement strand
AAAAAATAAAAAAAAAAAAAAATAAATAAATAAAAAAAATCGTCAAAGATCTATCTCTCGTCTAACCAATCCATAGTGTAGCTCCTTTCTGCCAGAGAAAAAAAAAAAAAAAAAAAAAAAAAAAAAAAATGAATTAAATGTCACAGAACTATCCCTCGTCTAACCATAATGTAACTCCTGTCCGTCACTTTGTTGACGCGTCGCAGCATCCAGCAAAGTTAGAAGTGCTCTGTAAAGCTAGTCGGTGATAATGAAAATTGTAGCACTAGTAGATCCAACCTCTTAAATCAGGTTAAAACAACCCCTAAAAACACATATGTTTTTTTCTCGTATAAATACTTTATAAAATGTAATATCGAGCAATAGGGAAGGGGCTGAAAATTTGACAAAACATGCATACACGTTACACATTTTATACGAATCACAAAACAATTAGTCCCGCCCACCCCTACCCTCCCGGCAGTGCCAACTTTCAGCTCCATAAGGCGACGGGAAATGGGTCAATCAGCCGTCCGAAGATTTTGGCAGCAAATAATGAAGGCTAAGTTAATAGTTAATAAAACAATTTTTTTTCAAAATGTATAATGTCCGTTGATCATTAGCGGAATTTTATGGCTTTAAAAAAAAATGCTTATTGGATAAGAAACAATAACAATGAAGTCAGAGACAGGGATCCCACCCCCTCGGAAACTCTGGACGATAAAGGCTGAATTGTTTGACAACACTCCACGCCACTCACTTGTTTCGAGTCGCGCCCCCCGGCCCCCACAGTGAGTGACACCATTCCGCGCCAGTACTAAACAAATACACAATTATATTTAACTTGACCCAGATTCCGCCGAACACTGGAACTCGCTTAGAGCACAATTAGTTCAGGGTGGGGGTCGGGGAAGGGGGAGGGGAGGGGGTGATCTCAAGTTTCATCTGATCTGGAGTGCTGACAAAGTGCATTCTTACGTCCAGGGGATCCCAAACCCAGGTGGCCGTTTAGGGTCAAGCTTTTTGATAAGTAAAAGACACACTCCAGTTTGATCCCTTAAGGATATACTTCAGGTCAGCCAGTGCATCTGAACTGTGGTCTGAAAGCCCTCAGTAGCCGGCCCACGGCAATGCGAAACACGGCTTAATTAAGAACAGATTATTATTTATTATTTTAAGAGCGAAAACGGTAGCCTATATTCTGGATTAATTCCTATAGGTCCGTCCCATTTAAAAGTGTGAGAAGCATTGCAATAGGTGACCAAAACTCCTGCTATCCGCACTCCCTTTGGACATGGACATATTAAGGACTCAGGGGCGTCATTTCAGGGTTTTTTCAGGGGGTTGGGGGGTGAAACCAAAGTTTGGTCTACTTGTTGAGTTGTTTATTACTGGAGGCGTGTAAGTACATAGCAATTTAAATAAAGCCTGCAAATTCGGTGGGAGGGGGGGGGCGACGAATGTCCCACCCTGGCCTACCCAAATAACGTCCCTGTTAGGACCTCACAAAAATGACAAAGTCTCCATTCTCTTGCGTATACAAAAAAACTACCCAGTTTTGTTTTAGAAAAATTTCCCCTTAGTTCTCTGCGATTTTTCAGAAGAGATCTTTTAATTTTTTTAAACCACTCGGAATAAAAGTCTTCGTTATGTTCGCCCAACCAATTTTAACATAAAAACCCCCCACCATCCCCAGCGGTATGAGGATCCCCGAACCAGGACCAGTGGCTCAACAGGCCACTCCTCACGTCTGCTTTTATCTCCCCGTTAACACCTTTTGGGCTTGAGTCAGGGCCGAGATGCCTGTCAGAAATAATACCACCACATGGCAATGAAACCTTTGTTTGGTTTGCCAGAGAAGCGATGAGTCAAAAAATCCCGAAAGGACAAACCGGCAGACGAGCGTCGGAAGTGGCAGCAACAAGCACCAACACAAAAAAAAAAAGTTGTAAGAAAATGTAGATTTTTTTAACGATAGACGTAATTGATCTATAATTCTATATGGAGACGCTGGGTGACATTATAACTGCGAGGTTTCTAAATTAGATGTTGTACCTACCAGACACGTGTTCCCACAACGTTCCAAAAAATTATTTAAAAAAAAAAAAAGTGATTGCGGAATCGCATTTTTTTAAATTTTTGTTTATTTCGTCGTGCGTCATATTAAAGAATAGAAAACGTATATTTCCAGATAAGTATTGTTTTTAATCTCATAAAAGTAATTGCGGCGCACATCATTACTTTAAAGGGTTATATTGATTTCTTTTCCATAATAAATTGAAGAGATATTGCAATGGTTAATGCCATATTATTCCATCATCGACTCTTTGGAGTGTATTTGTAATTGTCTGAAAGGTCACCATTGCAGAATCCAAAAACACGTGATCAAAATAAGGAGCTATTATGGGGGGGCGGGGGGGGGGCGACTGCATAAGTGTGCTTGATGTTGATGACTGCATAAGTGTGCTTGATGTTGATTGCTGCATAAGTGTGCTTGATGTTGATTGCTGCATAAGTGTGCTTGATCTTGATTGCTGCATAAGTGTGCTTGATGTTGATTGCTGCATAAGTGTGCTTGATGTTGATTGCTGCATAAGTGTGCTTGATGTTGATTGCTGCATAAGTGTGCTTGATGTTGATTGCTGCATAAGTGTGCTTGATGTTGATTGCTGCATAAGTGTGCTTGATGTTGATTGCTGCATAAGTGTGCTTGATGTTGATTGCTGCATAAGTGTGCTTGATGTTGATTGCTGCATAAGTGTGCTTGATGTTGATTGCTGCATAAGTGTGCTTGATGTTGATTGCTGCATAAGTGTGCTTGATGTTGATTGCTGCACAAGTGTGCTTGATGTTGATTGCTGCATAAGTGTGCTTGATGTTGATTGCTGCACAAGTGTGCTTGATGTTGATTGCTGCACAAGTGTGCTTGATGTTGATTGCTGCACAAGTGTGCTTGATGTTGATTGCTGCACAAGTGTGCTTGATGTTGATTGCTGCGCATCGTTGGGCAGTAGAACCGATGACTTTAAATAACGTTGTTGTTTAATGAGCAATAAATTTTAGCGTCGTTGACTCGTTGAGCCCAACAACGTTTCTGCATTGCATTTTTTGTTAGAAGACCTTCACATCTGCTCGTCTTCACCGCCGTCCTTTTAATGAGATGCTTTCTCAACAACGGCAACATCAGAAAATTACCCCCCCCCCTTTTCCCCGGCCCTCAACAGTCACCCCCACCCCAACACCCACGCAAACTTGTTTTCTAGCGTCATGGATATAGCGAAGGTTTGAGGAAGTCACCTTATGCCCACCCAGGTTAATTCAGCCAACAGAATGTCATGACAACCTCCACCTGGGTTTTCCCCAGGTGCATTCTGGTTCCATTAAGTTAAGGGTCTCAAACCTGGACGGCCACATGCAGACATATCCTGCGGCTCCCTCAGTGGCGCAGCTGGGGTCAGTGCCGAAAGTTGGGGGAGGGGGGACAAGAATTTTTGCCGCCCCACTTCAACGAAAGTAGCTCGGCAATTGGCCGAAAATTCCACCCTCAATACAAAGAAAAAAAGTGTCTCCTGGGGAAATACCGCCCTTTCCGGACCCTTCCTCCTTCCTACGCCCCTTGGCCAACGATGTGACTGTCACTGTCATCGACGACGGTCCACAATAACAGTATATAATAATGCTGTATTATTTTGTTAACATCGTGCACTCGAGATCGCCATAATGGAATCCAATCTGGTAGTTTAGTTCTTGGCCTTTTCTTTGAGGCTATTTGAAAGTGATAAAGAGGGAGAAAAAATCATTCACCGAACTGACCGTAAGGTTTTTAATTTCATTTCAACTTAGACCTCTTGTCTTAGTTAAAACTCACTTGAGGTGCTTCTAACAATTTGTATACAATGTCTGCCACTCATTTTTTTTTTTAATTCCCAAGATTTAGACAAAACATTTCCCAAGATCATGAAAATAGATAGGAGTTGTTTTTTTTTTTAAGGATCTTAAGGAATTTTTTTTTTTTTTTTGATTGGATTTTGGCCCTGAATGGGGTAGTGAATGCCCAAGATCTTGGGAAATTTCCCAAGGTGTGGTAGCCCTGGTCTATACACAAAAGCCAACGGACACGCATTCATGGTTAGCCTTGCCTGTTTCTACTTTGATCCCTATATATCAGGCCACTGCTACAACCAGACGGGCGCACTCTATATAGGCCACCATGAAAACCACCTTAATCTGCAGGGCCCGTATAGTCTGAATCAACGTCGAAAGCAATAACAGCTGAGGGGTTGCAAAAAAACGGCACCGGGAAACACGCAGCTATAGAACTCGACATGACCATCCAGTAGGGTACGCTTGTTCGTTTTAAAACTCAAAATGGCCTCAGAAAAGAAAAGACAAAAAAACAACACAAAAAAAAAAAAAAGAAAGAAAGAAAGACAGAAATTAAGCTCGTTTGTTCGTTTTAAAACTCAAAATGGCCTCAGAAAAGAAAAGACAAAAAAACAACACAAAAAAAAAAAAAAAGAAAGAAAGAAAGACAGAAATTAAGCTCGCAAAATGAATGCACACTCAACAGGCAACATACCGTTAAACAAATAACAAATCGCGACATATGTCACACTCTGCCACACTCTGCTTATTCTCCTAGATCAGCGGTTCTCAACCTTCCTAATGCCGCGACCCATTTTTTGGATACAGTTCGTCATGTTGTGGCGGACCCCCAACCGCAAAAATATTTTAGTTGCAGCTTCATAACTGTAGAATATATGTGTTTTTCTATGGTCTTAGGCAACCCATGTGAAAGGGTCGTTTGACCCCCAAAGGGGTTGCGACCCTGGCAGGTTGAGAACCGCTATCCTAGATTATGAGCACCAAAGAAAGAAAAAAAAAGTTGGGGGTTGGGGGGAGTGGGGAAGGGGGGAATCAAGTATCCTATAGAACAATACATATTTATACATTTCTTGTGTGTTTATTGTGTTGCTCTTAACGTTGTAGATATTTTGTTGTTTTTCTTATTTATTTTTGCTTTTTGTTGTTGCTGCTGCTGCTGTTGTTGAAGGTAGTGGATGGTGACGTGGATATAATCTTGTATGAGCCGGAATATTAGTGTAGCTCTCACTATTTGGACACAATTCTTAAATGCCTTATTTAAAAAAGGAAAAAAAAAAATTGTTGTTGTTCAATAAATAATAATCATCTCTTTAAACTTATGAAACATAATAACTTTCCTGAATGTTATCGACATTGGCAGCCGCATCATTTCAGGAACGCAAACTCTCGTAAACTAACGTGAGGCGAGTTTAGCAGAAGTAGCACACACAAAAAAAAAACAATTTGGGGAGCGAAACCCCAGGTGAGTAGGCTACTCATTAAAAGAAGTTTCCTGTTGACTTCGAAGGTAAAAATCTCCAGGAGAGAACAATAAATGGGTCACGTCGAGGGTTAGAAAGGAACTGCAGGAATGAGGGGATAGATCTGCACGACAGGACGCTGTCGGTATTATTTTTCATATGTCAAACGTTCAACTCAAACAGACCATGTGGTGAAATTATTTGTGTTTGAAATGAAACTCGCGACCCAGGGAGGGGGGGGGGGGGGGGGAACGAGAAAAAAAAAGGGGGGGGGGGGACCTCGTCACGAAAGCAATGGGTGGTTGCAAAAAATTTTAAACTTCGGGGAAAACGGCCTTCTTAAAACAACGTCCATTCAATCCTTCTTATCATCTGAAGTTAACATCTAAGTTCCTGATTATGGTAGTCCTCTCGCGAGAGCGACACTGTTTTCACGAAATAAAAGACCCGTTATTGGCCTGAGTGAGATTCTAAAACAAAATGTATATCGCAATTTCGGTTTGGTGCGTAATATTTTCTTTTCTTTTTTTTCTGAAATAGTTGGTGAAATAAATCCGCGGTGTAAAAGCGGGTGGGGCACTAGAATATTAATATAAAAATAATATAAAAAATTGCATACAAAGGATTTATACGAAAAGGATTTATTTATTTTTTATTTTATTTTTTTTTTTGTTTAAAGTTTTTTTTTTTTTTTTTTTTTATTTTTTTTTTGGGGGGGGGGGGGTGTTTTTTAATTAAAAATTAACTAAATTAAATATATAATTTTAAAAAAAAATACTAAGCATGTCACTCGTCTCTGTTTATATTTGAATCATGAAATGTCGCGTTATGTGCCGGAGTATCTAATTATTAGAGTGACAATGTTGCAATTCATCAGTAGAATATATTTATAGTCCAACCAAAACCTAACTATTTAGGCAAGGCTAATATTTTTAATACCACACGTATTTTCTTTAAAACAAAAATATTTTTTTTAATGTTATTTTTGAATTCGGTTTAATTTTCTGCATACGTCTTTAAGATAATACAACTTAAAAATAACTTGAAAACGATTTTAAAAATGTATCCGTCCATTGGAATCGACGTGAAATGCAAAGTCTGGAATCGAATACTGCAAATCGCTACAACTTTTCGCTGCGTCCATGACAGATAGTCGGACTTCATTTTCAACCAATTGGAATGAAAGATTCCTTCCTGGATAAACATAGAGAGATAAAAATGTCTGGAACCATTTTCTTTAAAGCCTGTTAAAGCACGCCTCCCCCCCCCCACACAAACCTTAACCTCCCTTTCCCCCTTAGCCTCTGCCCCCCACCTCACTCCAACCCGTTGATAATGCGATAGTGACAAGTTTTCGTTATCTGCCCCCCCCCCCCAACCCATCACACACGCACACACCACACGCTACTTATCCTTGAGGTTCCTAACGAAGATTTACTGACCCCCCAAAGCCTTACAAAAGCCCCCATTAAGAACCTGGACTGCGGGCCGAATCAGAAGTATTTGCAGCAACAACAACAACAAAAAAAAAAATAAAAAAAATAAACTGGTCTTGGATATGTTTACACCAAAAGGAGGAGTTTTGAGGCGGCGATTGACACAACACGTCATGTCCTCCCAACCACGATACAAGCCAGCATCTCTTTAATTGGCTTTGAAGAAAGGCTTTCGCATTCCTCCATGCCCACTCATGATTCCCTTAAAAAAGGAAGTGCCGATAATTTAAGAGTATTCAGGGCGGGGCTAACAGGCTCACACCATTCACCCGAGCGTGCACAAAATAAGAAAAATCAAAAACAAAAAAAAAATCGTCAACAATCATAAGAGCCCAGAAACTGAGACTGCTAAGCAATGCCACAGTCATTTAGGTGTATATTTTACTTTGGTATTTGGGAATTTCATTCAAATACTTATACACCTGGTTCGCTGAAAAAAACCCATACCCCGTATAAATAAAATTTTAAAAAAATGCTTGGGTCATGACTTCAGCTGTAACAGAAAGTCTTTCGAAAATAAATCATCGAGTTTTTTTTTATAAGTCATGCAGAAAAGTAAGACTTTAATATATAACAATCTTGTGTTTTTTTTTGGAGTTTTTTGTTTTTTGTTTTTGGTGCTATTCCACAAAATATTACTCAATGACTTAACGAGTTTTGATATCCCGGAACATGATGTATATGCAGAAAAGGAGGCATCATTGGGGCATCATTGGGGCATCATTGGGGATATTTTATATTCATGCTTGAAATTGTTTGTTCTGACATCCTATTTTCAGTTGTTGTTGTTTTTTTAAAACAAGTTGTTTTTTTAAAACAACAACAACAACAAAAACCCACCCTTTTAAGACCTTCTGTGAATAGTTTAATAATCTTGTTATTGTTTTTTAGACAACCGATTGCACCGTTGGACAACATAAACACATTTTTTGCTGTTTTTGATTCTACGGTCTGCGATCTGGTTGCTGTTATGAAGGAGAGATGAGACCAACCCCTTGCTAGAGCAAATGTCACCCCAGGTAGTTTGCTCATACTGATGGCTTTGACCAAAGGGATTCACGGAGTGGTGGGGTGCCTTGGTGAAAGTGAGGGTCCGGGGGGAGGGGGGAGGGGTCATGAACATGGTGCATCAACGCCAGGTCTCAAAAGTAGGACAAAGTTTTACCCTCGAAAAAAATGTTTTAACATCATACCAGGAATCAAAAAAAAAAAAAAATAAAAAAAAGAGTAGAGGGTGTGGGGGTGGGTGTCGAGGGCTCATACGATGGCAAGGTTTTCTTCAACACCGGAAACTGGAAAAAGGGGAGGTTCTTGCCAAGGTTGTGGCGTCAAAGACCGTTATGTGAGGCATGTATGCTGATGTGGTCCATGGTGTCGGTTTTATAGTAACTGTGTTTTCTACTAAGGTTTACGAAATCGCCACCCCAATTTTTTTTTTAATCAATATTGACAATCTACCCCACCCCCTCGACTTTCGAAAACCATACCCCAGACCCCCTCGACTTTCGAAAACCATACCCCAGACCCCCTCAACTTTCGTAAACCATACCCCAGACCTTATAGTCACTGTGTTTTCTACTAAGGTTTACGAAATCGCCACCCCAATTTTTTTTTTAATCAATAATGACAATCTACCCCACCCCCTCGACTTTCGAAAACCATACCCCAGACCCCCTCGACTTTCGAAAACCATACCCCAGACCCCCTCGACTTTCGAAAACCATACCCCAGACCCCCTCGACTTTCGAAAACCATACCCCAGTAACAGACAATGAGCTTCGATAATTGGTGTGATCAACTCCTATTCAGTATAGGATTGGCCAGGGCTCACCGAAGCATTGTCAGTGGGCAACTGAAAGTATAGGATTGGCCAGGGCTCACCGAAGCATTGTCAGTGGGCAACTGAAAATGTTCGTCTCAAAGAGCTAAATACGAAATTTTGATCTTGTAGCTAGAAGTATCGTTAAGCTGCACGAAAAAAGATCAAATAGCAAAATTTGACACTTTGATCTAGTAACTTTGATCTAGTAATTTAAGAGCTGGAGAAAAATCAAAGCACCGCAGGGGTTCCCAACCCCTGGCAAAGGCCTTCGTAGATCAGAGGCAGACCCAACGGACGGAACAGAATGGGACACTGAAATATATGTATTTTTAAAAAAATCAAAAACAGTAAGCTGCGGCATTAGTTTTTGTCGCGTTGGGGTCTATGGGTCAGGGGGCGCACACTAGTGAGGTCAAACAAATGAAAAATAGTTGTCTTTGCAACCAGATATTGAATCTCTGAGCGATGAGAGATGCACGCTGTGCACGTTACTTAAACACAGTCCACGGGTGACAGATGCACGCTGTGCACGTTACTTAAACACAGTCCACGGGTGACAGATGCGCGCTGTACGCGTTACTTAAACACAGTCCACGGGTGACAGATGCGCGCTGTACGCGTTACTTAAACACAGTCCCGAGGAAACACAGGTCTACGTCTATGGTCAGAACATGCGAGAAGGGAGTTGTGATAACGTCTCTTAAGGTTTTAATTTTTATTTGAGGATATTAAATTAAGCCGAGATATCGGCAAGATTAGTGGGAACGGGAAATCTTTATGGAACAATTAAAACGTACACATATGTCAGAGTTGTTTATATTTGAGGGAGTTGCGTATATGTAGGAAGTTTTTTTTCTTAAAAACATTCAAAAAGCTTAATTTTTTTTAACACGAGAACCATCAGATAACGACCCCAGCCGGGCCCCATGACTCCAACAGACAGGCACCGACCCCAGCCGGGCACCATGACTCAAAGAAACAGACAACGATCCCAGCGGGCACCATGATTCAAAGAAACAGACGACGATCCCAGCCGGGTATCAAGATTCATACAAACAGACCCCGACCCCAGCCGGGCATCATGACTCCAACTGACAGATACCGACCCCAGCCGGGCATAAAGACTCCAACAAACAGACCCCCGACCCCAGCCGGGTATCATGACTCAAAGAAACAGACAACGACCCCAGCCGGGCACCATGATTCAAAGAAACAGACAACGATCCCAGCCGGGCACCATGATTCAAAGAAACAGACAACGATCCCAGCCGGGCACCATAACTCTCACAAACAGACGACGATCACAGCCGGGTATCATGATTCATACAAACAGACCCCGACCCCAGCCGGGCACCATGACTCAAAGAAACAGACAACGATCCCAGCCGGGCACCATGATTCAAAGAAACAGACAACGATCCCAGCGGGCACCATGATTCAAAGAAACAGACGACGATCCCAGCCGGGTATCAAGATTCATACAAACAGACCCCGACCCCAGCCGGGCATCATGACTCCAACTGACAGATACCGACCCCAGCCGGGCATAAAGACTCCAACAAACAGACCCCGACCCCAGCCGGGCATCATGACTCCAACTGACAGACACTGACTCCAACCTAGCATCATGACTCCAACAGACAGATACCGACCCCAGCCGGGCACCATGACTCCAAAAAAAAAAAAAAGGCTGTTGACCTTCAAGGCTGAGAAGAGCTTCTACTTACAATCTCAGCCTGAAACAGCGTGGGTGGATAATCTTGGGGGAAACCAGGTGGGTGCGGGAGAGCGGGCTGAGGTTGCGACCCTGGCGGATCCAGATCACAAGGCTATCCGTGGATCCGGCTACCCCTGCTCCCGGCAGCCCTGGAAAAGCTACCTGTGTTGACATTTCGTTTGCCGGCGGCACGGGTCACGGTGCTCCTTGAACCGGAAGCAATCAATTAGCAGACGATATGGGGAGGACGCAACGAATTGGGCGGAAACGTAACATAAAAACAAATGGGGGAGTGGGGGCGTCCGGTCAAACAAAACATTAACTGTGAAATATTGGTCATGTTTACAGGTTAGGTCCAATGTCCACTTAAAGATGACTGTGAGGATAATATAACAGAG
The DNA here is from genome assembly GCA_964033795.1 of Lymnaea stagnalis. Classification (NCBI taxonomy): domain Eukaryota; kingdom Metazoa; phylum Mollusca; class Gastropoda; family Lymnaeidae; genus Lymnaea; species Lymnaea stagnalis. The sequence goes on along the minus strand of CAXITT010000389.1, from coordinate 397,727 downwards.
GGAATAAAAGGAAAGTACGACTTCAAAGATAGTTGGAAAACAAAGACAGTGCGGAACACAAAACAGTGGACATGCAAAGACATTGGGAATACAAAGACATTTGGAATACAAAGACATTTGGAATACAAAGACAATGGGAATACAAAGAAATTGGGAATACAAAGACAGTGGGAATACAAAGACAGTGGGAATACAAAGACATTGGGAATACAAAGAAATTGGGAATACAAAGACATTGGGAATACAAAGACATTGGAAATACAAAGACATTAGGAATACAAAGACATTGGGAATACAAAGACATTGGGAATACAAAGACATTGGGAATACAAAGAAATTGGGAATACAAAGAAATTGGGAATACAAAGACATTAGGAATACAAAGACATTAGGAATACAAAGACATTGGGAATACAAAGACATTTGGAATACAAAGACATTGGGAATACACAGAAATTGGGAATACAAAGACAGTGGGAAATACAAGACATTTGAAATACAAAGAAATAGACAAAGATATTGGGAATACAAAGACATTGGGAATACAAAGACATTTGGAATACAAAGACATTGGGAATACAAAGACATTAGGAAAACAAAGACATTGGGAATACAAAGACATTTGGAATACAGAGACATTGGGAATACAAAGAACTTGGGAATACAAAGACAGTGGGAAATACAAGACATTGGAAATACAAAGAAATAGACAAAGATATTGGGAAAACAAAGACTTTGGAAATACAAAGACAGTGGGAATACACATAAACTTCTTCATCTTAAATATATGTAATAAGAATTAGTGGAACATATAACAGCGGGCTCGGTTTTTATACAATTACCTCAATGGTAATATTGGCGAAAAAGGCTTAACGATCCAGCCAATGGTGACACGATCAAGCCTATGGTGACACAATCCAGCCAATGGTGACACGATCCAGCCAATGGTAACACGATCAAGCCTATGGTGACACGATCAAGCAAATGGTGACACGATCAAGCCAATTATGACACGATCAAGCCAATGGTAACACGATCAAGCCAATAGTGACACGATCCAGCCAATGGTGACACGATCAAGCCAATGGTGACACGATCCAGCCAATGGTAACACGATCCAGCCAATGGTGACGATCAAGCAAATGGTGACACGATCAAGCCAATGGTGACACGATCCAGCCAATGGTAACACGATCCAGCCAATGGTGACGATCAAGCAAATGGTGACACGATCAAGCCAATGGTGACACGATCAAGCCAATGGTGACACGATCAAGCCAATGGTAACACGATCAAGCCAATGGCAACAAGATCAAGCCAATGGCGACACAATCCAGCCAATGGTGACACGATCAAGCCAATGGCGACACAATCCAGCCAATGGCGACACGATCCAGCCAATGGTAACACGATCAAGCCTATGGTGACACGATCAAGCCAATGTTGACACGATCAAGCCAATGGTAACACGATCAAGTCAATGGCAACAAGATCAAGCCAATGGCGACACAATCCAGCCAATGGTGACACGATCAAGCCAATGGCGACACAATCCAGCCAATGGCGACACGATCCAGCCAATGGGGACACGATCCAGCCAATGGCAACCCGGTGTAATTTAAGGAAACATATAAACCACGTATGCCCAATCTGCTGAGGAGGGGTGGACAACCCAAAAGGCTTCCCAGGCCACTTTAGTCGCGAGTAAACCGTAAGCGGGCCGCATGCCACTACACCTACTATTTAAAAAAAATTACAGTAAACACCCGCTAATTCCTTTCTGGATAGGTCTATCTATTCTCAATGCGCAGAATGAAATGATCAGTAACAAAACGATAAAAATAACCTAATGTCATGTAAGTTTATTATTTTTTTCTTCTTATTTTTTTTTGTTGTTGTTGTTAATCGGCTTTCCAGTTGATTGACGCTGAGCAAGTTCATCATGATGGATCAGATGTCCGTGGGACTGACCATTTGACGGAGGTGGCCCCGCGGCATGCCCCACCCTGTCCTAAAAAAAAACGTATGTGCAGTTTTTGTGGCGTTTGGGTCCGTTTAGCGTAGCGGGCGGGGAGTCTGTGACCCAACAAACCACCGGCCCACGGCAAGAGTGTTGTATGTGCATTCAGATGCACTCTTCTAACAACATTACGGGTGACGTTATTCCACGAGAGCTGTCGTAATTATCAGCACACCCACCCACCCAAACAGACGCGCAAACACACAAACACACATACACACACACAGACGGTAACTTAAGAGTTCAGATGATGTGATTTTTTTTTTTTTTTTAAATTTCATTCTCAAGGAATACCAACTACCCAACTATCCTCGAACAAACAACCCCCCCCCCCCCCCCCC
>CAXITT010000389.1:301828-324041 GCA_964033795.1 Lymnaea stagnalis | reverse complement strand
CATTTCCTTTCGTGCCCATTTCCTTTCGTGCCCATTTCCTTTCGTGCCCATTTCCTTTCGTGCCCATTTCCTTTCGTGCCCATTTCCTTTCGTGCCCATTTCCTTTCGTGCCCATTTCCTTTCGTGCCCATTTCGTTTCGTGCCCATTTCCTTTCGTGCCCATTTCCTTTCGTGCCCATTTCCTTTCGTGCCCATTTCCTTTCGTGCCCATTTCCTTTCGTGCTCATTTCCTTTTAATCTTATTTCCTTTTAATCTTTTTTCATTTTAATCTTATTTCATTTTAAGCTTATTTCATTTTAAGCTTATCTCATTTTAATCTTATCTCATTTTAATCTTATCACCTTTTAATCTTATCTCCTTTTAATCTTATCTCCTTTTAATCGTATCTCCTTTTAATCTTATCTCCTTTTAATCTTATCTCCTTTTAATCTTTTCTCCTTTTAATCTTTTCTCCTTTTAATGTTTTCTCCTTTTAATCTTATCTCCTTTTAATCTTGTCTCCTCTTAATCTCCATCTCCATCTCCTTTTAATCTCCATCTCCATCACCATCTCCATCACCATCTCCATCACCATCTCCATCACCATCTCCATCCCATCTCCATCCCATCTCCATCTCATCTCCATCTCTTCTCAATCTCTTCTTAATCTTATCTTAATCTTATCTTAATCTTATCTTAATCTTATCTTAATCTTATCTTATCTTAAGCTTACCTTAATCTTATCTTAATCGTATATAATCGTATCTTAAGCTTAACTTAATCTTATCTTAATCGTATATAAATCTTATCTTAATCTTATCTTAATCTTAGCTTAATCTTATATTAATCTTATCTTAATCTTATCTTAACCTTATCTTAACCTTATATTACCTTAATCTTATCTTAAAATCATCCTTGTCTTATTTTATCTTAATCTCAAAATATGAACCTAAGATCGAGGATGGGTTTCAAAAACAAAGAAATCAATCACATGAAGTTATATTCCATGCACGGACAGAATCTAACATTCCTTGCACGAGCAGGATCTAACATTTCACGCAAGGGAAGAATCTAGCATTCCATGCAAGGGCAGAATTTAACATCCCTTGCGCATACTAAGAAAACTTTGCATGCGTAGAGGCACACAATTAATTAAACAACTGCGGAAACAATAAGAGTTGGCACTGACAACAATGATTTAAATACATGGACCGAACTGTTTACGCAAAGATGACACGGAAAGGAGGGAATCACAAGTTCAATCTGAGAGGAGTTGAAGTCTCATGCGTCATATGGTAGGCAAGGCGCACGAAGGTTGCGAAAGGGGCAAAGGACTCACTTGTAACGTGAAATCATTGAAAGCCGAATTTTCGGAATAGCAGAAGAAAATATCGCGGGCGGGAGTGGGGGCAAGATGGGAGCGGGGAGGATAATGATGTGGGCAATCATCCTTTCATGACACATACATCAGATCAACGTCCGTCTGCTACACACACGGTTACCACCAGGCGTTAAATTGGGCGTTCTGGGCGCTCACTGGCCAAGTAATTCAATCAGCGCAACATGAATTGAATGTGAAGCGAACCCTACCCTTTTTTTTTTATCCAACTGGACCGTGATCCCATCACTCATTCGGTACGGTAAAATATAATTATTATATATATATATAATTTATATCTAAACTTGTTTATATTTTGTATTCGACAACTTGCTTTTGGAATAGCCTCGTCCTCCTGAGTGATCCGTTTGAAAATTGTTTCCTTGAGTTTTTTTTTAAAGGGGAAATTCCAGTTGAAATTCACAGGGTTATTAGAAATGAAAGATTTCTAATCCAATTTCTAGAAACAAATTCAATAATCAAAGGGGAATAACTCATAAATGATTCAGACGTTCGGAAAGAAGGGGGAAGGGACGCAAGCGATTCAAACAACTTATTAATCAAATTTCTAGGAGGGACAACGATAACAATCAAAGCGGGGATAACTCAGCGATTTAAAATAGGAGGCGGGGGCGGGCCAATCGAATCAGACGAGACACTATTCCCGGGCTCTGCGCGAGCGTCTTCTGACCTCAGAGGTGAAACAAATGTCCTCGCAGGCCCGTGCACTGTATCATAATTCCTACGGGCGCCGGCAAGAGTCAAAGGGACACAATCCGTCAATGTCCCTCCCGAGTTGAAAACAATTTTTATCGTCCGTTTGCCGGCGATGAAGGTCCGGCTCTCGAATCGTTAAGCGCCCGGACCGTGTGATTTACAAGGACGTCCCTCCACTAATGGGATGACCCGAATGGGTCCTGAGTAAAGAAAGGGGTGGCAGAGGATGGGGGTGGCAGAGGATGGGGGGGGAGGAGTGGTATTACGTACGATTAATAATAAAGGACAGCTGCACAATTACAGACATCTCCGCGAGTTATCCGCTTTTTGCATTCCGAGTCCCTGGTCATCGGTGCGGTCAGTGTCCGGTCTAGTACGGGGTTGGGGGGGGGGTGGTCGAATGTCCGGTCATGTGGCGTCGCTACACCTGACGTTCATTGAACGGGACAACATTTTACTTTTCCTACTATTCCATTTTAAATTTATATTTCTTCCGTTTCATTTTATAATTTCTTTCGTTTTGTGTTTGATGTCCACTTGCATAATCCGTGAACATATTCACACACACAACGGGTGGAATATTTCGTATTTTTTAGACTGAAAAGAATGTTGGTGTGTCTCAATATTTTGTTTAATATCTTTGTGCCACCAACCCCCCCCCCCCCGGGCTAGGTGTGCTGCTGATGGCACATGTAGTAGAGTATGAGAATCGCTGATTTTGCGCACCTATCAGCTATGATTCCCGTCCGACAGATTCTAACAAATACGTGTACATCCCAGCTATGACTTCTGTCTGATAGAGTCCAATAAATACGTGTACATCCCAGCTATGACTTCTGTCTGATAGAGTCCAATAAATACGTGTACATCCCAGCTATGACTTCTGTCTCATAGAGTCCAATAAATACGTGTACATCCCAGCTATGACTTCTGTCTGATAGAGTCTAATCAATATGGGTACATCCCAGCTATGACTTCTGTGTGATAGAGTCTAATCAATATGGGTACATCCCAGCTATGACTCCTGTCTGATAGAGTCCAATAAATAAGTGTACATCCCAGCTATGACTCCTGTCTGATAGAGTCTAATAAATACAACACTCCCAGCTATGACTCCTGTCTAATAGACTCTAATAAATAAGTGTACAGCCCAGCTACGACTCCTGTCTAACAGATTCTACCATAGAAGTGTACGGCTCTGCTATACTTCTCGTCTAACAGTTTCAATATCAAATTGGTGTACGATCACGGGATAAACTTATCCAAACTTTCCCCGACAGGGCATACGCTCCAAAGTGTATTGTCTCCTTGTCTTATCGTGTATAAGCAACTGCAGGACCGGCTACAGGGATGGCAATGCCGCGATCTCAAACAGCCGCGTCTCGTGGAGATAATGTCAAGGAAAAGTGATTAAATTATTATCGAGTTTCAAAAGGCTTCCGTCATGTTGTTGGCAAACAAGTTAAAAACAATGTCAACTTTAACAATTTTTTTCAAATAAATAATATTAATTTTTTTTTAGGGTTCCTTGTATCTGTTTTTAAATTTGCTGTAAAAATAATAAAACAGCATCCATTTAAAGTTACGATGATTAATTGATCAAGTAAAAATGCGTTGGAATGAAAACCCAGTACGCAAGCAGAGAAAATAAAGAAAATACATATTCTCATCAAAATATTTCGCAAAATATTTGCAAAAAAAAAATAAATAATAATAATAATTCTATAGTGAGAGACAATTTTCCCTTTAAGCTGCGGCGGCTGCGCAGCTATCTCACAGACGCTGCGCAGCAGTTTTGGGTACCCGCGCAGGAAATTTCAATTTAAGTGTGTGTTTGTGGGCTGTAAAATTTTGCACAAAAAAAAATTGATCCAGTCAAACTTTGCACACAACTGTATGATTTTGCACACGAGTGAGCGAACCTTCGAGAGAACATTGGTGAAATGAGAAATTGCAGAAATAAGATTTGTTTATGGTCCGTTGAAACAAGGACAGAATTCAGATGGGACTAATTCAAAACAAAACAAAAAGTAATTTTAAAAAACACTGAGTCGAGATCAAGGCAAGCATTATTATAATTATTATTAAACTTTTTTCTTTTAAAATCTGTTTTTTTCTCTTTAAATGTAATGAAAAACTGAAATTCTCCGAAACTAAACTTTGTTTATGTACGGTAAATGTATTACTGTTCGATAAATTAAAAATTTTCATAGTATGGGAAAGATTTCCTTTGAAAATAGATTGTGACATAAAATTTAACACACTTTTCTACTCAATATTTACATTAAAAGGCATCTCTCTCGCTATCTCTCTCTCTCTTCCTAGGGGACACGAAATATATTTTTGAACATAAAAGGAGAATGGTGGAATTGATGCAGCAACAGAGTTATCTAGCTAACACCAAGCAGTGGCAGACGGGTATTCTAGCCAATGCGCCTCTACCTTCCATTTATCGGAAAATCAAACAATGTTCCTAAATATCCATCGCGCTCCCTGTCTCTCTCTCTCTCCCCCCCTCTCTCTCTCTGTATATATATATTATATAATGACGTGTTTGTAAGTTAGCCTAAGGGAAACCACAAAAATAACTTAGACCCATTGAGCTCCTGCTCACATCCTATAATCATTCAATGAATATTGGACATTGCCCTATTGGATAGCCAAGTTGTCATACTACATAACATTTTTTTAAAAGAATAATAAAGGCAAAAAAAAATAAAATAATAATAAATAAGTTCATCTATCGTATCCACTGTTTTGGTTGGGTGTATCTGGGGTGTATCTGGGGTGCAGTTTGTATGGTTAAATTGTGTCCTAAGACATCGTCTTGTTTCATCGACACAATTTTAAATAGTGTTCGTTCGAAAAGGGACTATTACATCACCAACCATGATACAAAGAAGAGAAAAAATGATACTTTGAATTAAGAACAGTGGTGAGGTGGGATGTATCTACCAAGAAGAGTGATACGACAGGATATTGGTGAACTTCAACATTGATACAACAGAATACAATGGAAGAGGATTTGTGCTAGAAATAAATTCATAACTAAAAAAAAAAAAAAAAAAAAAAAAAAAGCAGTAAGGGATTTTAATCAAGTATGAAAGCTGGTTAGAATAATTCTAGGTCCCTAGAGAAGCGACGAGGGAATTTGGACCGGAGAGTAAGAACTTCAGTGCAAGATCTCAGACTAGTTTATGTTATTTGGAATACTTATAATATATTCATTGATCAGATCTACCGCGGTTCTGGTTTTGAGCTTACTACAGATCTTCTGTTTAGGGTCTGCTATTCGCTAGCAACAGCAGGTTTTACGACATTATTTGCAACTGAACTAGTATACGATGAACATGGACGGTAAAAAAAAAAAGAAAGGGAGCGGGGGTGGGGGGGGGGTAGGGGAGCGGATTGGATACACGTCACATCAAAGCGCACATCAACACAATAGGTTCTTACCTTTCAACACTGGACGGTCAAAGGATGAGCAGGTGGCAGCAGGTTGTGTCAGGTGGCGTCGGAATGATGTAATCTTGCACGGCACCGAGACGACGTCGTCATTGTGGACTGGACTGACGCTTCCGTCGGGGAGTCAACTCTTGCTGCAACTGACGTCATTTCCTGTCCTGTTGGTATCAATTAAAAAAAAAATTATATATTATTGGTATACGATGTCAGAAGCTGTGACCGTGGCTACCACACCTTGGGAAATTTTGTAATATATTTTGACCGAATCTTGGGAATTTTTAAACAAATAAAAAGCGAATGGTAACAGTGGCCTGGCCCCTAGTTAAGTTTAGATTGCTATGTTCTGGAACCTGATCAAAGTAAGCGCGGATGAAGTCATGTGAGAATGCAGTGTAGACATTGGCCGCAAGTAAAGAATCTGGAGAGGGTTACGAAAAGAAAGCTCGCCGTGCCGTCGATAGCCCCAGAACACAGCGCACAGCCGTGCATCAAATTACACCACAGCCGTGCATCAGATTACACCACAGCCGTGCATCAAATAACGCCACAGCCGTGCATCAAATAACGCCACAGCCGTGCATCAAATGACACAAAGCTACCATTTCATCGCTTCTAATTGTGTATGCCTTATGTAAAACAAAGTTACCTCTTCTCTATCCAACACGCCTTCAATTCAACCCTTCTTCTTTATCTAAGACGCCCTCAATGCAATCTCCTTCTTTATTTAACGCGCCTTCGATTCCCCCAGATTAGTTCACCGTCGTCAATTTATCTACCACGCCTTTTCATTTCCCCCACCCACAATGTGCCGACACCGTACTTTTTCTATTACTCCATCAAAGCCCGCACGCAGCACTCACGTTATAATCCCCCCCCCCTCAACCCCGATGTGTTGCCCATTCAAACCATCCTAACAGCTGAAATGACAAGTCCAACTAATGTGGATGTCAACTCAAATATGACACTGTGTTGTCCAAGATATCCAAGATTACTTTTTTAAAAGTTGCATCCAAATTAAAGTGGATGTCGACTCAAATATTACATTGTGTCGTGTCGATATCCAGGATTACTTTTTTTAAAAGTTGTATCCAAAGGCGCAGAAAAAGGGGGGGGGGAGGAAGAGGCCGGTACGCCCCTGGCGTATGTAGGGGTGAGCGGCATTTTCGGCCAAGTGCAACGAAAAGAAGGATATATTTCAGTGATACGCTTGGCTTAATCTTATATGTGCCATCAGTTACTACTCACTATAATAAGATGCTGGAACTCTGAACAAATAGACTACAGTCTAATCCAGCGGATCTCAACCTTCCTATGGCCGCGACCCTTTAATACAGTTCCTAATGTTGTGGCGACCCCCCCCCCCCCCAAAACCATAAAATTATTTTCGTTGCTACGTCATAAATGTTGAGTATATGTGTTTTTCGGTGGTCTTAGGCGAACCCTGGGAAAGGGTCATTCGACCCCCCAAAGGGGTCGCGACCCACAGGTTGAGAACCGCTGATCTAATCGGTGTATTTAGCTTTTCCTTCTGACCCACTAAAATAGAAATAGGGGGGGAGGAGGGGGGGGAGGGGGGCGAATGATCAAGACATTTTTTTTTTCCAACTGAGGAGATAACCAATCAGATCTCGGTATTCGAGGGATATTTTATTTTGATGACGTGGGGGTGACATGGAACAAGTAGTTTAATGCAGGCCCGCGTGACTGCTGTAAGAATATTTTGAGACATTGTAACCAAAACTCCGCCAAGACCGGTCCCAAGCCCGGGTGCCAAAGGAGGAGGGTTGGCGTGAGGTCAGCTGCCTCACCCGCCAAGGCCGGTCCCAAGCCCGGGTGCCAAAGGAGGAGGGTTGGCGTGAGGTTCACCCGTAAAAACAAATTGCTACAGAATCGTTAACTAGAAAAAAAAAAACACACATTTCAGCCCTGAGAAGAGAGGACTTCTTCATCTCCAAGAAGAGCTATCTATGAAGCCTTGCGGCCAAACGCCGGGCTATGCTGGAAGCCTCAAAGCCGAAGACCCTCCTTTACACAGAGACTCGAGCTAGAGGCAGACACGCAAAATATGGGATACACCTGGAAGCAACTGGAAAGGAAAGCAAAGGGCGGTGGTGAGTGGAAAATTCTTGTGGACGGCCAAATGTCCCAGACGGGTTAAAACGCCAGAAGAAGAAGAAGAAGAAGAAGAAGAAGAAGAAGAAGAAGAAGAAAAAGGACTATAAAAAACAACTAAGCAAATAAAAAAGCAACAAAAAATAACATGTTTTAGCATTCCCCGGCGCACACAAAAATTCAGTTATAAAGTGTTCAGGGATTTATTTTTCTTAAAATGAGAACTACATCTGTGAGAAGTTAAGTCCTGGGAAGGGTGGCTTTTTTATGCAGACTTTTTTAAGGATATATAATTTAAGTTAATTTTATCATTAGTCGCATTCAACAAACGTCTTTAATATTTCAAGTATAAGTTAAATTATTTTTTGATGCCGCTACTTGGGATTTATTCCCACATGGAAATGTTTTTTATTAGTTTTTTTTTTTTTTTTGGTTTTTTGGTAAATCCACTGCAAAGATGACATCGAACAATTAACGTGTTTACATTCTAAATATTTCCTTGGAATGATGATGCACGGTCAGATTAATTATAACCTTCTGGGACAGAAAACATAGGCAGAAATATTATAAGTTAAATTATTTTTTGATGCCGCTACTTGGGATTTATTCCCACATGGAAATGTTTTTTATTAGTTTTTTTTTTTTTTTGGTCTTTTGGTAAATCCACTGCAAAGATGACATCGAACAATTAACGTGTTTACATTCTAAATATTTCCTTGGAATGATGATGCACGGTCAGATTAAGTATGACCTTCTGGGACAGACAACATAGGCAGACATAACTTATGCATTGTTTAAGGAGGGCGATACTTCATTGCAGCAGGCCCGGCCCATGGATAGTGGTAGTTCATTGTAGTAGCCCCAGTCCGTAGATTGTAGTAGGCCTGGTCCAGAGATAGTGGTAGTTAATTGTAGTAGACCCAATACGTAGATTGTAGTAGGCCTGGTCCAGAGAGGGTGATAGTTAATTGCATTAGGCCCGGGCTGAGGCCCCTAAAGTCCCCTGATCTAAGGCAGCGTTTCCCAAATTTTAAGTTTGGCGGACCAGTGGACCAATTGATAAGTTTCGAAAATGAACCAGGGCCCGATGCCATATTTATTTATATATTTTTTCTTTATGCGACCATAAATATTCACGTTTTGCTGACTGGCAACATAAGGCTTGCGGCCCGGTGCCGGTATCGTAGTACCATAATTTGGGGACCGCTGGTCTTTAGGATTCAACATTTTGTGCGATGACTATAACAAAGAAGACCAAATAAAACTCGAAAAAAAAAAATCTCTTCATTCGTTGCCATAATTTTTTTTTTTTTACAATTAAAGCCATTAGACCCTCATCCTAGCATAAAAGTGTGTGCGTCTTCAGCGCCAGAACTCACACCATCCACCCAGATAGCGGTATGTATATATTTTAAATGCATCTATGCAAAGGTAATCATCGGTTCGGAGTGTCGGCATACTTTCTTTTTCTTTTCATTTAATAATGAAGAAGTTTAAACATATTAAATTAGTATTTTATCATTATTATATTCAGGCCCAGTTTAACCATTAGGCGAACTAGGCGGCCGCTTAGGGCGGCAAATTTTTAGAGGGCGGCACTATTAATTAAATAATTAGTTGCCATGGGCGTGGGGGCGCAGTGCGACAGGTTCGCCTAGGGTGCCAAATACTCTGGCGCCGGCCCTGATTATATTATTATTATGAGTTTTTGTTTTTTTAAAGTTTAAATAAATATCATAATAAATATTTTTCAAAAATACTCGCGGGGGAGGGGCTCTGTCAGCCGTCCTCCACAGACCCCCTTCAGACATCCTAGCCGGAAATTTGTTTGAAAGAAATTTCGTCAACGGAAAATTGATCGAGGGAAGTTTGGTCGAACGGAAATTTGATCGAATTTTATTTTTAGTTCACACGATCAAATTTTGCGTCAAATTTCTGTTCAAACAATTTTCCGGTAACCATTTTAAATAAATGTGACGGTAAAAAAATAGTTCCGTGGGGAGAAAGTTAGCACATATGCTCGTGCTAGCGCTATTTAAAGGTTCGTTATTTCTAGGTTTCACTGTACCGAAAAGCTCTATAATGTACTTTTTTCGGGGTGGGGGGAGGGTGAGGTCACTTTCAAAGTCCGCCACGGGTGGCACAATGTCTCGCTACGCCACTGATTGTAACCACCGCTTGAAATTCGCAATGAAGACTTTAAAATTAATTCTAATAACTATGAAATCTTGTTTTCAAAGACGCTTTATCGAGGAGTCGGAGACTCAAGCGTTCATATTTTACACCCATGGACATGACATGGTATGAATTATCAATCATGGGGAACCATTTTTGTAAACAGAAGACAATAAATTAATACCCAAGAGACCGTACAAAAAATTTACAATGTTAAGTTGGCGTGTCTATATTTTATTAGTACATAATCAATTCGCAAACATATTTGCTATATGGTGTGCGCTTGACATAGGGTGTGTGCTGACATAGGGTGTGTGCTGTCATATGGTGTGCGCTGACACATGGTGTGCGCTGACATTATGGTGCGTGCTGACATATGGTGAGTGCTGATTATATGGTGTGTGCTGACATATGGTGTGTGCTGACATATGATTGTGTACTGACACGAACAACTGGCTCTATAAGTAAATAGTGGTAGGGATTTAATTTGAATATTCTGAAGTCATTGTCGTCCAGCCTCGACGTCCAGACCTCGCTGACCAGTGACGCTGACGCTGACAATGCCACGCGGCTAGCGGAAGTTCTGGACAGCAGGATCGTCTAACACAGCTGTTCTCAACCTTCCCATTGCCTCGACCCCCTAACACCGTTCCCCCTGTTGTGGTGACCCCCCCCCCCCCGACCATAAAAATTACTTTCGTTGCTACTTCATAATTATGTGTTCTCTGGTGATCTTACGCGACCCCTGTGTAAGGGCCTTTCGACCCCCCCCCAAAGGGTTCGCGACCCACAGGTTGAGAACCGCTGGTCTAACTGGAACAGGATCGTCCCGTTACCAGGCGTTAAATAACCTTGGTGATAAAGTAGCACTCCCGGTGGATGGCTGTTGGATGGTCGAGCCTGGACATCTAAACCACAGGCGTCTTAAGAACTCCACAAGATTTATTGGATCATAAATGTCATCTTACCGGTTAAGCTTGGAATGTCCTCATTGTTATCATTGTCATCAGTATTGCTTTTGTGTCACTTTATCATCATTTTAGTTAATTTGAAATGAACATAGGCGGGGCTGGAATGACGTTTCCTTTTACACAAGTGTATGTCATGTAATTATATACTTTGTCATATTATTAACATCTCTTAGGCAGAAGGATACAAAAAAAAAAAACGGACTTTCATTCATCCGCAATTATGTACCCAATAACAATAACTAAATAATAACTAAATAATAGTATTCGCCTTTACCTAAAACTGTATTTGCTTATCCTAAAGGCTGTGTTAACACTATCTTAAATATGTTGAATAACAACGAATAAGCAAGCGTACAGCTCCAGCTCCATCCAAAACACAACGTATCCTAAACTGAAGTAATCCTACCCCCTAATAACGTTAAACGACGCCAGTTTAAATTTTTTTATTATTATTATTTTTTTTTTTTACATTTTATTCCAGGGATTGATAAATTGGATTTTTATTTCGGCTCTACAATTAAACTAGGGATATATCTTACTTGAAACCCACCCCCCCCCCCCACACACCCTTTCTTACTTGAAGAAACCTTTGCTTTCAATATCAGGAGCTGTCTTACTTATAGGGCTCTCTCGCTTACATGGTTCCTATAACTTCTAGGATAATTTTTTACTGGTAAATCATTTCACGCCTGGAGGGAACCCTTTACTTGAAATGACCATCTTAATTCAAATGTAAAGAAGAAGAACCCCTCTCCCCCCGCTCCCAATATCAGGACCTGTCTCACTTGTAGTGTACTCTGACATGCAAGGCTCCTATAACTTCAAGGGTCATTTTTACCGGTAAATCAATTCACACCTGGAGGGAACCCTTTACTTGAAATGACCATCTTACTTCAAAGGTCCCACTGAATGAAAAAGATCCAACTTAAATAAAAAGGTGGCACTTAATTTTACGTTTACACAGTCTTCAAAGATCCCTCTTTCTTTGAAGAAAAAAAAAAAAATACAACTCCTTTTTACTTTAAGGGGCCCCAGTTACTTAAACTGTCCCAAATAATTTATCGGCCCCATTTCGTTTGAAAGGCCTAACTTACTGCTGAGTTTCAATGTCCCAACTGAAAATTGTACAAATGGTTGTTGTCTATCTTTTATAAAGAAGGATTTTTTATCAATTTATTTTTAGAATATTGTACTCTCTGCACAACTATTCAGAAGAGTAGCTCGTCAACCACGTGGGGTAAACTCGGCTCCCAGTTCAAACAGGAAACTTAACAACAAAAAAGTCGTTCGTTTCCGTTCAATAAACGCAGGGACAAGATTAATGCAATTAATCAACGGGCTAAACAAAGTTCTCCACGAGCACACACACACCAGAAATACTCACAAGTCTCGGGCGAACTCGATCCCTAGTCGGCCGGTGTGCGCGTGGGCGCTCACGTGTCCCATGGCGATCACCACGGCTGACTTGATAACATCAGAGTCCCCAGTAACCCACAGCCCGGTTGATGGTCACAGCCGAGCAGTTGCCGAAAACTATACGGTTTCCAATCAAGTGGAGCTCCCGGGCCTTGCCAAGTCTTGTTTCCAGACCGGATCATGTCACGGCTACGCACAGACATCGGACCTCGTGGTTCAATTTGATTTTTTTTTTTTTTCTATTTTGGTTCAAAGTCTCATGGGTTAACACACACATAATAATCATCTGTATAAATATTTATGTGAGATATATTATTCCTGCTTTATATAAATAACCGTTAATGAGTTGATCTATATTCGATTGTCCGTGCCGGCCATTCGGGCCCTGGAAATCGAGCAGGTTTCGGCCGTGGGTCCTTCTTGGCCGCATGACAAGAACTTATTCTTCGTTTCCCGAGTCCACAAGTTGTAGGGAGAATCCCTCATTGCCATTGGCTGGACTTATTGCTCACATGACAGCCAATCGGGGCACACGAATTCGAGAGCGGGGCAAATGGGGGGGTGAAGAAATGTCTGATTTGCATATCGATTTTGGCCGGTCACCGCATAGAAATGAATTTTAGATATGGAAGAAAGATTTCGTGGGGGCTGGATGTAGGGGGTTGGGGTGGGTGGGGGGGGGGGTCGGTGTGCTTGTTTTGCTTGGGAGATTCCTCTAGATGATAAGATGCGTTGGACAAAATGGAGAGAGAGAACCCTTTTGAATAAAAAGAGCATGCACAAAGCAATAACATCTAGCCGTGTGCGTCCGAAAACGTCATGAGCTCACGCTCGCCACTATCTCCGGTCAGTTCAGACGTTATGAGAGAAGCTAATCAAGACCAGGATTTTTGATGGAACCGACCAAAAAGAATGAGAAAAGGGTCTGGATACTCGGCAGAAACTGTCCAGCGAAAATGATGGAGGGAAAGGTCGGAGATGCAAAAGTCTTGTTGGTTACGAGAAGGTACAGAAAACTGTCTGTCTTGGACATAAAGTTGAAAGATATTTCGACCTAGGGAAGAGATTCCCAATTCTTAATCTCACCGGAGCTGTCTGGGAGGCGTATAGAACGAGGGGGAAAAATGACCATGTAAAATGTATGACGTCGAGACTAGGAGACGCCGTTTATTTATAGCTCTGGGTTTTTTACCCGGGTGTGTTCTTTTTATGAGTGTGTGTGTTTGAGAGCGTGTGGGTGTGTGCGAGGGTGTGTTTGTGTGAAGGTGTGTGTGTTTTTGTGTGAGGGTGTGTGCGTGTATGTGAGAGAAGGAAGTAGAGGTGTAAGCACAGCGCTGTAAAGGAGAGCTTCAAAAAATATTCAGTGGTTAGATCTCAGTGGTGAGTTGCAAGTGGTGAGTTGCAAGGGGTGAGGTGCAAGTGGTGAGTTGCAAGTGGTGAGGTGCAAGTGGTGAATTGCAAGTGGTGAATTGAAAGTGGTGAGTTGCAAGTGATGAGTTGCAAGTGGTGAGTTGCAAGCGGTGAGTTACAAGTGGTGAGTTGCAAGCGGTGAGTCTCAAGTGGTGAGTTGCAAGTGGTGAGTTGCAAGTGGTGAGTTTCAAGTGATGAGTTGCAAGTGGTGAGTTGCAAGCGGTGAGTTACAAGCGGTGAGTTGCAAGCGGTGAGTTGCAAGCGGTGAGTTGCAAGCGGTGAGTCTCAAGTGGTGAGTTGCAAGCGGTGAGTTGCAAGTGGTGAGATGCAAGTGGTGAGTTGCAAGTGGTGAGTTTCAAGTGATGAGTTGCAAGTGGTGAGTTGCAAGTTGTGAGATGCAAGTGATAAGTTGCAAAGTGTGAGATGCAAGTGGTGAGATACAATTGTTGAGTTGCAAGTGGTGAGTTGCAATTGGTGAGACGCAAGTGGTGAGATGCAAGTGGTGAGTTGCAAGTGGTGAGTTGCAAGTGGTGAGGTGCAAGTGGTGAATTGCAAGTGGTGAGTTGCAAGTGGTGAGTTGCAAGTGGTGAGTTGCAAGTGGTGAGATGCAAGTGGTGAGTTGCAAGTGGTGAGGTGCAAGTGGTGAGGTGCAAGTAGTGAATTGCAAGTGGTGAGTTGCAAGTGGTGAGGCTTCGGTGGCGATACCGAAATCATGAGTTGTAATTGGTGGGACTTCACTTGAGATTCCGGAACTGGTGAGTTGTAAGAAGTGAGACTTAAGTGGTGATTTTTTTTTAAATGATGAATTGTAAGCGGTGAGACAAGTGTTTATAAAAAAATGATGAGTTGTAAGGGGGGATATGCTTCAGTGGAGATACTGAAATCGCGAATTGTAAGCAATGAGACTTCAATGTTGAGCCTGAACTTGTGATTTGTAAGAGGTGAGACTTCAATGGGTATCCCGAACTGGTGAGTTGTAAGAGGCGAGACTTCAATGGGTACCCCGAACTGGTGAGTTGTAAGAGGTGAGACTTTAGTGGTGATTAAAAAAACTGGTGAGTTGTAAGCGGTGAGACCAGTCTTGATTCGTAAATCATGAGTTGCAAGGGGGTGAAACTGCAGTGTTTTATACCAAAATGGTGAGCTACATTTAATGAGACTTCAGCGAGGAGACAAAAGTTGGGAGATTTCATGTTTGAGCCTACAGCCGGCGGGTGCAGCTGAGAACTGACTTTGTATTCCAAAACTTCAAGTACTTAGGGGCCGTCCATATAGTACATACTATATGGATGGCCCCTTACGAAAAGTTCAAGCACATCATAAACGCGATGGGTGGGTGTTGTAGTTGTTGTTGTTTTCTGTTAAAGCATGCTGGGATATAGCTCACACATGTCTGTATGTTGTGCTAGACCAGGGATTCTCATCTTTGCACAGTAACATACCGGCAAATGTTATTAACATTGCAGCAGAGACAGTTGCTCAAGTCATACATCTTTGACCCTTTCCTATCTTCTTTATAGTATCCACATTTGGTGGACGGGTGCCTGTTGAATTGTGGAAGCATGTCGGTACGTGGACAACCACTTTGAGTGTAACTGTACTAAAGAACGATTGGAGTGAGGGGAACAACACATGTACTAAAGAACTGTGGGGGTTTATTGCGTAAATATGTAAAATCCTTGGGAACAGTAAATGAAGGATTGGGTCATCCTAACGTTGGCATACACAAATATGAAGCAGGAACGCCGGGTTGGGGGGGGGGGTCCAGTCACTATCCCATTAAAAAGAGAGGTGGTGGGGGAAGAAATAGTAGTATTCCAAGACCGAAGGATCCCAAATAATTGAGCCAAGATTTGTTTCTAGACGCAGAATGGCAATCGTTCCGACGATTGTTCTAACAAATCCCCGACGAGATGTCTGGGCCCGAACAACGGACCGGGGTGACGTTAAGCAATGTTTATGGACTTAGGTCCTGGCATTGACCAACTTTATGCCGTGCTCCAGACAGGACCCAATCTCCAGGGCAGACCCAATCTCCCCCTGCAGGCAGGGGCCCGAAGTCACTGGACATGCGGAATGAACAATCATGAAGTCTGGAATTATTTATTTCTATTTTTCGAAGACACTCTGGGCCAACATAGATACCCAGGAGCAGACCGAAGCACTGTCAACCATTTAAATACCGGAGTGGCAGGATTGATCTGGTTTTGGGAGATAATGTTTTTTCATTAATGTGAACATTCCATTGAACTAGATTGAAATGAACCGAAGATAGGAGTGTGAAGCAGAGAAAGCTGTTATGCTGGTTAGTAGGAAAAGAAAGGGAATGTTGGGGAGCGGATACAAAAAACCTCAACGGACTTAAACAATATTAAAGAAAAAAGATGGTACTTTTGAGACGGTGAGAGGGATAGAGAGGGGGCAAAGAGGATGAGAGAAGAGAAGAATATAAAGGAATAGAATTATTCGGAGAAAATAAGTTGGAGCATGTGAGTTGGAAGTATTCCGAAACAGCTATTATGGGAGCGAAAGAAAAAAAAATCGCAATTTTTGGAGAAGGCAGAAAATGTAGATATCGGAGAGAGAGAGAGAGAGATAGAGAGTGGGAGAGATATTGAAAAGGCTTCAAAGTGTGACTTCTTGTTGCCGAGACCGTCGGACAGAGAGGCCCCGGTAATCAAAGCCCGGCGCTACGTTACAACAAATATTAGTGTTCGCCTCGCTGGCCATGATTGACCGAGCGCACTCATATTGACCACGGCCGCGCGCTTAAATAAACCACCGGAAATGAAGCGAGACGATGGGCTCTCCCCTGCTTTTGGAGTGTTCCCGTATCAGATTAGAGTTCTCTCCCCACACTGTCCCCCTTTTATTCTTTTTTTTATATACACCCGTCATTTCCATAATTTTTTTCTGTACATATATATATTTTTTTTAATTTTTGCACTCGGATGCTGGCTTATTTTTATAGTGACACTAGCTGAGCAAACATTACTGTTAGAGAGTAGACGACAGTATAGTGAAAATATTATTCATATTATTTCCCCGAAATGACTTTTCGTGTTGATGAAAAGGGGCCATGACGTGGGTTCCACTACCCACCCCCACCCCCCCCCCAACCAATACCACTTTTTTTTTTTTTAAAATAATTACTTGTTCTTCCGATGTTGAAGAGCTCGCAAGCGTCATGTGACGGAAAGCCATTTGATTGGTGATGTGTCGGAACGCGGGGTGTCCCGCGCGCAAATTGGACCAATCGATCAGCGTGTTTACTCAAACGAGATTAGTTACATGCCATTTAAGGGCAAATACCGTTTATTACGGCCCTGGGGACGAGAGGGGTGGGGGGACGGGACTAAGACGCCAGCCCGTCCCGAGATCTGCGTCACGTGACGCNGGGGGGGGGGGGGGGGGGAAGAGTGAAAGAGAGAGAGAGAGGATTTCTAGGATTCTCATACCTTCCCATCTTCTACATCTCTCAACTTTCACCCAGCTCCTTTGATCAACCATTCTCTCCCTCAAATTTCTTTACTTATCCCAACCTCTTCCTCATAACTTTACCTTACTTTTTTTTTTCTCTCCAGATTACGAGCCCCCTTTCACATTAATTCCTCCAACATTTCCTTCATTATCTACCCACAAAAGAAACTACTTATACCACCCCAAACCTAGCACTCCCCCCCCCCCCACAACCCTGCTTCGTAAAAAATAATCTGAAATAAACTCTCTTTCCTCAGCCCACCCTATACCTTGAACAGCACATCATACAACCATTATCAAGTACAGTGTTTAATTCGTTCCAGAATCTTACTCGTTAAGCGAAACACTCGTTAAACGAAACAATTTTTCAAATAAAAAATCAATGTAAAATATGATAATGCGTTTTAAATTTATTCAAATAAAATTACTTATGAATTGTTAAGGAGTGTAACAACTTGGAATACAATTTAGATTTGAAACAAAAAAAAAACGTAAATAAAAATATGAATTTATGACAAATAATTAATCCTTTTTAACTGGAAAACTGTCTAAAGACATTTATTTTTGCCGACACTTCAAAATTTGACGAAAATGTGTCACATCATTATCAGTGAATAAATTTGTAGCACGAATAGCCACCTCCTTATTAGGGTGATGCTTCTCAATGTACGATGCAACCGTTTCCTATGCTTTCAGCATTTCTCTCATTGCGCTAGAAGATTGTTACTCTGCTACTTCCTCCTCCATTAATGAGCTCTCCTCAATAATATCTTGCTGTGAAACACGATGCAACTCTATAAGCTCTTCGGTGGTTAACTCTTGACTGTGCTCTTTCACAAGCTCTTCAATATCGTTGTTGTCCACCTCGAGTCCCATGATATTGGTCAATGACACAATCTCGTTAACTGTAGACTCTACAGGTACTGTTTCACAATCACATTCAACAACACTCTCTGGCCAAAGTTTTTTTCCAAGCAGAAGTGAGGGAAAAAGGACTGCCCCTTTCTACGTAACTCGTTATGCGAAATGTCGCTTGTTAAGGGAGCAACTTCTACACATTTTTTTTTTGCTCGTTATGCGAATAACTAGTTATGAGAGGTGCTCGTTATGAGAGGTTCCACTGTATAAACATCCAAAACTTACACATCCTACCCCCTCCCCCCGCCCCTGACAATATTCTCGTCATTCAACACCAATCGAGGCCCACCACCCACCCCCACCCCTCTCATAAAGAAACATTTCTTTGGGCTTTTTTGGCGACCTCAATGCGGCTTGGCCAGTCGGCCACAAATCGGTTTTGACTCCGAAGAACATGGTTCTTGAAAAGAAATTTGGCCCTAAAAAAAATATTTAAAAAATAAAAATGTATCGTCCTGCTGATGATTTTTGGCTCTTTTGACTAATGAGTTTGCCGACCGCTGCTTTCTACCAACAACATGACCAATCTGTAGTTTTATGCAATCCATCCACCCTCGAGCCCAGAAAACATAACCGCAACCCTAATCGCATCACTCTCCCCCCCCACCCCACCCCACCCAAACCGCCTCATATGCTTCACGTTCCCATAGGCCTTATAACTTCTGGACTGACTGAACACTGAAATAATCCTTGATCAACCTATATGTTTAATATGATGCCAGCTAATGACAAGAATGGGGGGGGGGGGGGTTTTACAGTGATTTTTTTTTTAAAAATGTTTATACGTTATTTTTTGCCGCAGTTGTGGTTTTTTCAACAATGTTTAAAAAAAATATTGACTGAACACTGAAATAATCCTTGATCAACCTATATGTTTAACATGATGCCAGCTAATGACAAGAATGGGGGGGGGGGGTGTTTTACAGTGATTTTTTTTTTAAAAATGTTTATACGTTATTATTTGCCGCTGTTGAGGGTTTTTCAACAATGCTTAAAAAAAATAATAAGGAATCTTATAAAAGACCAGAAACAGTTTAACTATTTTAAAAAAATGTAAGACAACATTAAATAATATCTTTATATCCATGAATTCATAAGTGGAAGAAAGTGGGTTAAGCAAAATGAATGGCGTTATTGGATTGTAAGTGTGGGGAGCGCCCCCACCCCTTCCCGCCCGTCCTAAAAAAAAAAGATTTTAAAAAATAATAATAATGCAGATATATTAGTTGTCACAGGGGGGGGGGACGACGACTTTCGCATCTTTTGTTAATTTAGTGCGCACTGCGTTGTGTTTTAAGTGACAGTGTTGAAGCATGTACACCGTCCGTTGCGCACCGTCCTCAAAAACTAAACTTCAAGAAATCACATAAACATTGAGTTATAAATGTAACTAAACCATTATGAAGTATGATGATATATCTTTCAGCTGTAATGAAAAATAACGTCACAAACTATCTTCAACGGGAATATCAATACTATTTTTAACGCATTTCTTTAAAACAAGAAATGAGGGGGAAAATATCGACGAAAACGAATCAAGTTTTTTTAAAATATATATGGCAGTAAAACTCTTAATCTCGGAACACCACAAATATGAAATTTGAAGGCTGGGATGCCACGACCCGTAGCAATAAATTTGCCTAAGTGCTCGGCAAGAGTGTAAAAAAACCAAAAAAAGACCTTAAAAGATAGATTCCTCATCCTATGACGTGACGGCTGTGACGATCAATCCTTACGGAGCATGGGAGAGTATTTTGTGTGGAGATCTCATGGCGAATGGTATATGGGTGGAGCCTAATGGTTTGGGGAAGTGTTGCGCCTCAATATAGAACAGCGGTTCTCAACCTGTGGGTCGCGACCCCTTTGGGGGGTCGAACGACCCTTTCACAGGGGTCGCCTAAGACCATCGGAAAATAAATAAAATCTAGTTATGAAGTATAGCAACGAAAATAATTTTGTGGTTGGGGGGTCGCCACAACAATGGGAACGGTATTAAAGGGTCGCGGCATTGGGAAGGTTGAGAACCGCTGATGTAGAATATGACAGAAGGTTAATGGAGGCATTTCGGTACACAGACTTTCAGGTCGGGATGCGGATCACTGGAACACTTGATAGGATTGTAAAGAGAACCCAAGGCGGTCCAAGAAAACATGCGACTCAATGACGTGACGTCAGAGCGGACATTAACACTAGAGTGGAAGCAGATACTAGGCGTTTCCATGAAAGCCAAAATGGAGCAGTCAGTCTACCAAAGTAACTGAATTTATTTAGTTGCTTTTTAATTCTGATTTTTTAAATAAATGATGCATTTAACGCCTCGGTATTTAGACAATTAAAATAGATACGAGAGAATAAGAGATTTTTCACGAGAAATGGGGTCATGGGGCGATAAGAAAATGGTTCATTCATGTGCTCCAGAGACAGGGAGAGAGAGAGAGAGAGAGAAAGAGAGAGAGAGAGAGAGAGAGGGGGGAGAGAAAGAGGAAGAGAAAGAGTGAGAGAAAGAGGGAGAGGGAGCGATTCAATTGCTACGAAGGAGGTTGTCTTTGTTTATTGTCCAACAATATTATGACCATTTGAGCTACATCATGATGTGTTAGGATTACGCCACGTACAACTCTATCGGAGGAGCTGTTATCTTAACATTCATGTGTTTGATGTGACTCAGTGATTCATTTGTGTTAAGAAACGCAGTGTCCAAAACAGACAGCGTTATGTCACGCCAGAAAACAATTTAAGTCATCATCATCATCATCATCATCATGTCCCTTAGTCCTTGGACCGTTGGGGCGCCACAGATGACATGTGAACTATCCTCCTCCATTCGCCTCTGTCTTCTGAAATACGCACAGCATCGCCCAGTGTTAGTCCTGTCCACTCTTTGATGTTATCCTCCCATCTTTTTCTTTGTCTTCCTCTTCTTCTCCCTCCTCTTTTGGTGCCCATCAATATTTCTTTGGCAAGCCCTTGTTTCCTTGTTACGTGGTCGTACCATTGTAATTTGCGTTTTTTCAGTCACCAATAGGTCATCGTACTCCTCAATTGCCTAACGAACCCTTTCTTTCACTGTATCATTGGAGATATGGTCCCTATAGCAGATGCCAAAAATGCTTCTTAAAGCATCTCATCTCCATCGCCTTTATTTTCCTTTCAAGATCTGCTGTTAATGTCCAGGATTCGCAGGCATACAGGAAAATGGAGAGGACTAATGAGCGCATCAGCCTGATTTTGGTGCTGGGGGCTATATTTCTTCTTCTTCTTCTTCTATATATTAAGGGCCCACGATCAATTTATTGATCATTTTGGCTCCTATACATGTAGCGGGGATTTGCAATGTTTCTGTGCCTGGTGATGATGAGGACATTTCAATGATTACAAGTGCTAATTTGTGAATGAATCATGCACTGGGGGTTTGAAGGCTCGAGGCAATAGACACAAATGTGTCTAGTGTTGTCGCCTCAACTATTCCTTTTGAAAGCTTGTTCCAGTCCCTGATTGTCTTGGGCAGGAATGAGCAGCTCCTATAATGGCTTCTTGCTGGTATGAGCCTGAATTGCCTGTCATGGCCTCGTCGCTGTCTATGGGAGAGAGGAACGAGTTTCTGTTTAATACTGGAACAGTGGACCAGCCCATTATTTATCTTGTACATCATGGAGAGCCTGGATTGTCGTCGTCGTTCCTCCAATTGTGACCAGCCTAGTGTTTCCAGCATGCTGCCAACACTAGAGGTATTCCTAAAGCGATCATTTGTGTCATATTTTTGTCATTCCATATTTTCTTGAGTCACGTTCATGATTAAGACCAATACCCATTACAATTAGGGAACATCCACACAGTCATACATACAGTGACGGACGGTGTTACAATAGCTTTGGAAATATGTGAAGAAAGGGAGGGGGGGCGGATTTTACAGGGGTGCGAAAACAAAATTGAAATTTGAATAACTATTTCTGTATGATGTATGCCAATACAGATGATTACTTTTAGCGTTGTCTTTATAGTACACTTTGTATACTTTAGTACACTTCATAAAAAAATCAAACCCTACTTTCAAATAGAGTCAAATTTACCTTCACACACAATCCACCCCACCCCTCACATGTAAAGCACACCCACCCCTCACATGTAAAGCACACCCACCCCTCACATGTAAAGCACACCCCCCCCTCCCCTGTAAAGCACACCCCCCCC
>CAXITT010000389.1:282333-301349 GCA_964033795.1 Lymnaea stagnalis | reverse complement strand
CGCAACAAGATTGGCCATTCAAAAAAAAAATGGTTGACGAGAAATTATTTCTGGCTTATAATTATGTCAACAATGGCGAAATGGTCTCTAGTAAACAACCTAACTCGGGATTTGGAGGGGGGGGGGGGGTGTTTTTTATCACATACAGAGACGCCCCCCCCCCCGGCCTTCGATACCGGCATTGACATTTTTGGTGACGTTTGATTGGTTGTTAGGTGAGAGAGGGGGTGTTAATCCACCAATCGGCAGCATTTTCTTTAAGTTACTAAATTTCCCTTCCCTTGTTTAAAATAAGAAATGTGTGTTTGCAAAACAGCATAAGACAGTCGACCAAGTTCTTGCAAAAAAAATATTATAATAATTATTATTTTATAAAGCCCCCATACCAAAACCTGAAATTGTAAGTAGAATAAATTATATTCAAAGCCACTTGACTCCTGAGAGGAGGGGGGGGGAGGGCGAGGACAGGGAGGGAATGGAAAGAGAGGGGAAGAGAGCGAGAGAGAGAGACAGAGAGTCCAGAAACCTTATACAAAGAGGAAGAGCCACAAAGGGCCCCGGACGATGTGACTTGGCCGGGAGTAATTTCCTCCAGTCATGACCACCCCGGCTTGCCGTAGCCCCGCCATCGGCTGATTCCCCCGGCCTGTCCATTTCAAGATTAAATACAGCTAGTTTTTCTGAGGGTAACTCTAGCCCACGTCCCAGCAGACGCGGCTTTGGGGGCAGAGGGGCTTGTTGTACAAGGCGCCCGGGGGTGGATGGGTTGGGGGCTAAGCACACCCACCCCTCACATGTAAAGCACACCCACCCCTCACATGTAAAGCACACCCACCCCTCACATGTAAAGCACACCCATCCTTCACATGTAAAGCACACCCACCCTTCACATGTAAAGCACACCCATCCTTCCACACAGTCACACCAACCCTTCATTAAAAAAAGAAAAAAATCGAAGCCTTCTATCAAACAGTCAAACACAATAATCACAATCAAACCTGCCCTTCACATTCAATCAAACCTGCCCTTCACATACAATCAAACCTGCCCTTCATATACAATCAAACGCACCCTTAACATACACTAAAACTCAAACCCACAATGGCAACGAGCCCCATATGTTGGACGACAACTTTTTTCCTCACACAAATAACCTCTTGTGAACCGTTACAATTTTTTAACACAATTAACTATTATTTATTTGAAAATATATCATCTTTGCTCTTATAAGAACATCGCAACAAGATTGGCCATTCAAAAAAAAAATGGTTGACGAGAAATTATTTCTGGCTGATAATTATGTCAACAATGTCGAAATGGTCTCTAGTAAACAACCTAACTCGTGATTTGGAAGAGGGGGGGGGGGGGTTTTTTATCACATACAGAGACGCCCCACCCCCCGGCCTTCGATACCGGCATTGACATTTTTGGTGACGTTTGATTGGTTGTTAGGTGAGAGAGGGGGTGTTAATCCACCAATCGGCAGCATTTTCTTTAAGTTACTAAATTTCCCTTCCCTTGTTTAAAATAAGAAATGTGTGTTTGCAAAACAGCATAAGACAGTCGACCAAGTTCTTGCAAAAAAAATATTATAATAATTATTATTTTATAAAGCCCCCATACCAAAACCTGAAATTGTAAGTAGAATAAATTATATTCAAAGCCACTTGACTCCTGAGAGGAGGGGGGGGGAGGGCGAGGACAGGGAGGGAATGGAAAGAGAGGGGAAGAGAGCGAGAGAGAGAGACAGAGAGTCCAGAAACCTTATACAAAGAGGAAGAGCCACAAAGGGCCCCGGACGATGTGACTTGGCCGGGAGTAATTTCCTCCAGTCATGACCACCCCGGCTTGCCGTAGCCCCGCCATCGGCTGATTCCCCCGGCCTGTCCATTTCAAGATTAAATACAGCTAGTTTTTCTGAGGGTAACTCTAGCCCACGTCCCAGCAGACGCGGCTTTGGGGGCAGAGGGGCTTGTTGTACAAGGCGCCCGGGGGTGGATGGGTTGGGGGCGGGGGGGGGGGGCGGAGCAGGGCTCTTTGAAGGAGATCAGGAGATACTGATCATGTATGAGTTGTATTATGGGGGGGGGCACTTTTTGGGGGGAGGGGGGTGTTCAGTGCAATGGATGATGAAGCAGCTTAGGGTGGTGAGACATAAGGTAATGAGGGAGCCAATGGCGTTAAAAAGAAGAGGTAATGTGGAGTTTAAGGTATTGAAACGGATTATTACATATGCGCAATACATGGGGTGTTCCCATGTTTACAAGATTTGGTGTTATTTTTCAGATTCATCAGGGGCAACTCAATTTCATCTATAGAATTACAGAACATACAGACTAAACGAATCTCAGTCAAATGGTTACCGATATTAGCACGGAACCAATCTGTTGGAATCATTTTTTTTACGATGTTCTGTTGCTCGAACGGGAGTTAATTCGAAAGGCAGTTAGTTCAAACGGAAGTTAGATCGAACGGAAGTTAGTTCGAACGGAGGTTAGTTCGAACGGAGGTTAGTTCGAACGGAGGTTAGTTCAAATGGAAGTTAGTTCAAACGGAGGTTAGTTCGACGGAAGTTAATTCGAACTGTATTTAGTTTAAACAGAAAGTAGTTGGAACGGAAGTTATTTCGAACGGAAGTAAGTTCGAACAGAAGTTAGTTCGAACGGAAGTTTGTTCGAAACGAAACGAAGGAGATATTTGTTTGTTTGTTTGTTGTATTTTTTTTGTTGTTGTTTTGTTAGTGTTGAATGGAAAGTGCGAGTGAGAAATTGATTGATTTTTTTTTTTGTACATGTACACTTTTAAATATCCCACCCCCCCCAATTCCTTTACGTCTGAACAAAACTGTTTTTGAACTCATTTTCGTTCAAACAGCATTCCATCACACAAACCCAATTGGTTTCGTACAAATTGGCTTCATACTAATTTGGAAATGAGTGAAATATGGGAAAACCTGAAAAATGGACGCAACAAATTTTTCATTTTTTTTCATTTTTTGGGGGGTTTTCCCATAATTTTCCCCCCTCATTTCCTTTTTTGCTAACCTGATTGTAGTCTCTCCCCCACCCCCTTATTACAATTTCATACTACTTTCATTGATTTCCGGATGTGCAGCCAATCAGTAAAATTGCTAATTACCTACAATAAGTGTACATGTATATGTATTAATATATTAAATTGGCGGATTATATACATTGTGTCAAGAATCAATGCGAGTCGCACAAGAGACGTACCTTGTCAACAATAGGGTGTTGCTTGCAGTTTGGTCTTTAAGGTCGTAATCGTTCCTCCTTCCTTGTAATTTTTCTTTGTAATTTCTTCCTTTAAAATTTTCCCACGTTATTTCTTTCATTATGTATTTCTGATCATAAAATATTTCTTGAATTTTCTTCCTTGAAATTTCTTCTTATGTATTTTCTTCCTCATTATTCAACTTAAAACTAAGTGGGAATATTAAATGTCGTCACTAGGGGATTCAGGGGCAGCCACTATTTACGACCCTTATCAACCCTTTCCCCTACCATTCTTCTTCAGATCCTCACACAACAAATTTGGAACCACTGATGTACGATTTCTAATTTAGTGTTAACTGTTGAAGAGTTTTGTGAAGTTGAACTTTTGTGAAAAAATTGCAAACACTTTTCAAATTTCATTATCGGACGCAGACTGCAAGGGAGTGAAGTGAAGGGGAGGAGGAGAGAGGTAGGAGGGAGGAGGAGGAATGAGAGAGAGGTTGAATCTAAGAAATGTTGACCAAAAATCTCCGACGCTCTTTATCATGACTTGGACGCGCAATCTCTCTGTCTGGAGCAGTTCTGACATAGGCTGAAAAAGAGGTCGCTGCACTTTGCTCCCGTCGAGATGGTCAGGGTCATCTCCTCACGTCCAACTGTCTCGACCGATACGAAAGACTTTTTGTCAATCAGCTCACACGATCATCAGTAATTCCTTTGCTTCATGTTAGCAAGGCGGTGTCTTGGTCTTGTAAGTGGACAATAATCAATAAACCAAAGTCCTGACCATCATATATCCTTGTGTGTGTGTGTGTGTGTGTGTGTGTGTGTGTGTGCGTGTGTGTGTGTTTGAGATTTCGTTTCTTTTGTAAAACTACCAAAATTTATCTGTAGCGTTCAAACGCTGTTGTCATGCACACCTTAGTTTCGCATTATTTAAGTGCGTGTGCTAGCAGTGCAGTCAATGGATAGATCTTAGAAAGGTTCGGAGATTCCCGGCGTGATGCAGTTGGTTTGAGAGTATGCTGATAGATAGAGACGTGCGGGAGAACGACTTAGCGAATTGCTACAGGACTGTGTTCATTAGAAAGAAGCTCATCACCGTTTTAGTCTGTTCCAAAAACTTCTGCTGATTCTTCTTTGGTCCAATAGTCTTATTGACAAATCATTTGTGCCCTTTTTTTATTTTATTCATGCGTGGAATGTTGCAAGATGATAAAAAAAAAAATAATAATAAAAAAAATCATTGAAACAATGGGTCTCAAACTCTCGACCTGCGAGCTTTAGTTATGACCTCTGCTCTAAATTCGTATGTTCAAGTTATAAAATGAAGAAATTCTAAACCGTAATTAAATATACAAGTCGCTGAGAACTTTTAAAAGAAAATCATTATTAGCGTCATTCGCTGATTTAATACCAAGGATTTCAAATACGGAAAAAAATAAAGTTCAAATCAAACTTTTAAATATGAAGGTATCTTGGAACTCATGGGAACATGCGTCTCAAATATGAAGGTATAATGGAACTCAAAGGAACATACATTTCAAATATTAAGGTATTTTGAAAAACAAAGAAAGATACATTTCAATTTTGAAGGTATCTTGGAACTCAAGAGAACGCAAATTTCAAATATGAAGGTATTTTGTAACTCAAAGGAACATACGTGTCAAATGTGAAGTTATCTTGGAACTAAAAAAAAATACATATCAAATGTGGAGGCATCCTAGAACTCGAGGGAACGCAAATTTCAAATATGAAGATATCTTGGAACTCAAGGGAACATAGATTTAATAATATAAAGATATCTTAGAATGCAAGGGAACATATATTTTCAAATATGAAGGTATCTTGGAGCTCATGGAAACATACATCTCAAATATAGAGGTATAAAGGAACTCAAAGGACCATACATTTCAAATGTGGAGGTATCTTAGAACGCAAGGGAACATCAATTTTCAAATATGAAGGTATCTTGGAACTAAAGGGAACTTAAATGAAAAACTGAAATAAAGAATGAGGGCCACCACTTTAGTTTTGGAGGCCCACTGCAATTTTTCAGTTCCACCACCCCCCCCCCCCCCCCCCCCCACCCACCTTTTAAAACAAACCAATTTTTTTTTTGCATTCGCAGGTAATAGTTAACATTTTTCCATATACCAACTTAGACCCCTTAAATATCCGAGGTCCCCTGCACCCACAGGGGTTGCACAGCCAAATATACGGCTCTGATAGGAACTGAAGGGGAATATTAATGACACACCTAAACTAAGGTGTCTTGAGACCGCTAATATTATGTATAAGGAAATATTTGATCTGATGGGACAACAAATATCACATTAAATGTTAAAGAATCTTTGAAATGTAGGGAAATATGAATAAAAACAGGTATTATAAAGGAATCTTGGAACTTGGGGGAATATCTTTACACTCATTGGCTTCTAAATAGCAGGATGCGATGATGATGATAATAATAATATAAAAACATTATGCATGGATTTCTTCTTCCTTTTTCTTTTCCTCACTTTTTTATAATATGACATCCTGATGTTTAAGAACTATTTTGGGATGGGAAAGATGAGAAAAATAAAGAGGCCCTCTTCAATGCATCTTCTTATTGAAAGTGGCGTGATAAAAACTGGAAAGGGGAAAAGCGATATAAAATAGACCAGTGAAAAAAAAATATATTGAAAAATGCAATATTTCCTTTGAGCGCGGCTTTCATGGTCCATCAAGGCGTCTTCGAGTTGTACAAAAGACTTGTGGGGAGAGAAGCGAGGAATTAGACAAGGGGAGGGAACTCTTGCTATAATTCCCGGGCATTCAAATGGCCCCCACTTCATGACCGAGATTTCTTGGCCGCGGCCAATTGAAGGGGGAGGGGGGGAGGAGGGGGGTGTCTAACAAATGGAAGAAAAACAGAGATCGGGTAAGGGGAGGGGGGATGTGTCATCTTTTGGGGGGTGTTTGAGGGGTGGTGTCAAGGGGGGGTAATTGATGGCGATGAGGCATAGTGCTAGAGTTAACTAACTTGTTGATGTGAGTCATGACGTAGAGAGATTGCCATCTACAAAGACGAGTCGTTTTTGAGTCGTAAAGCGTGTAAACGTGTAGCCCCCCCCCCCCAACCCCCACCCCATAATTAGCGTACTCGGTGGTTGAACTTGAAGGATCTGGTGTTGACAAATCAAGGACTACTTCTCCAATGATGTCACTGATTATTGCGAACACTGCCCTAATGTGTTGGTTTTTTATTCATGGGAGGGACCTCAGTTGTAATTTTATTTATTTTTATTTTTTGTTGAAAACCCACTTCCAGCACAAACATTAATGGCGAACACTCAAGTTTTTGAGGTACTTTCTATTCCTTGTTGTTTCTTCATTTGTCCTGGTCTGCTGGGGTAGGCTCTTTGGCCGAAACGTTATTCTTTTACGGTCCTGTCTTTTTATTTCAAGATTCCAGATACCTTGTGCTTTTATTTCCTTCACATGGCTTGAACGCAGTCCTCCATTTATTATGTTTTATATCCCGCTAGCGTAAGCTACCAAGACGGTCTGTAGGAGGAGCACAGTGTTGCAAACACGAAACTTGTAGCTCTCCATTTACTAGTAGTAGTTTTTTAATAAAAAAAAGATAATTGATGAACCATATTTTTTGGTCCGTTCTCTTACCTTATTTTTCACAGTACCAGTATTTATATTCTTTCACTTCCTGTAATCCTACTGCCGGCAACAACAATGGAGATCTCCAAAGTCTATTTGTCTTGTTTGCTGAAGAAGGATCTATCCCGAAACGTTCAAATCTTATTGACATGTCTGTTAATTCAAGCTTTACATAACTTGTTCTACTATTTCATTTAGTTTTTAACATAACTATGGAATAACATAACATATATATATATAGATATATATTTAAAAACTGATATTGGATTAATACGTATCTGTTGGTCTCTAGGCAACGACTTCACGATGACGACTCATTGCTCAAGACATTTTTGGGGGGGGAGGAGGGGGGTTAAAGGGAAGGGGTGCGGGAAGTCGACCTCCATATCTGTCCAAAACGACATCAGTCAGGTAATTAATTTTTTTCTTCTTCTTGAAATAGAATTTTCTAGATCCATATTTTCTTGATAAAAAAACCTTAAACCTGATTTCTCAACATTACCGTCAGGGTAATTGATGAGTCTAAATTACTCTGATATTTAACTTTTTTTTTGGCGTTTTTTTTTGTTGTTGTTTTTTTGTATCGGATGTCAAATAAATTATGACGGCATCGCGGGCGCGGACTCACACATACGCTCACTCACACATACACACTCCCTCTGACACACACACCAATGTGTGCAGTCTGAACTCTTGGAACGGAGACAACGTGCATTACGAATCTGTAACAATCTATCTTAAACGCCCCAGTTATCGCTTTATGCTTTATTCATCATTAATCCTTAACTAAATTTTAACGATCAACATGTCTTAAACACCATGGCCATCTGTTAATAATCTATTTATAATAAATCCCTAGCGAAGTATCAAATAATCTACTTATCATTAACGCATATATATATGTTAACAGTCTACTTAGCTCGAACACCCTAGTTGTTAATGCTAATCTTCTCATTACTAACGCGCTGGTTATGTGTTAATAATCTCTTTATAATGTGCGCCTCATAATCTGCTTACATTGAACATCATAGTCATCTGTAAAATCTACTTATCATGAACCCGCTGGTTTGTATAATCAGCCTCTGTTAATGTGTTGATAATCTGCGTATCTTAAACACACTTTGGCATCCTCTTAAACCTTGACTCATTACTAAATAAACGAGTTTTCTTAATTTAACTACTTATCTTTAAAAGTTTAGTTCAACTTAAACTATTAGTTGCACACTATTGAACTATAAGTTGCACACTATCAAACTATTAGTTGGATACTATTGAACTATCTGTTGGAGACTGCCGAACCATTAGTTGCAAACGACTGAACTATAGATTTCAATAAAATAAAATAAACTCAATCTTTAGCGATTTCTTTCTTCAAGTATCGTGACTTCTCGTTCTCATTTGTTTGTTGTACTCCCCCCCCCCCCCCCCCCCCCCCCCCCCGGCCCGCGCCTGAGATTACAAAGCCCTGTTACAACCATGTCTAAGAGTTTCCTCCCCTCAAATCGATTTGCGTGCCCTTGTTGAATCTTGTTTTATTGTCATTCTGACAGTCTCGTTTCTTTGGTTTCAAGAGATGTATGTCAGGCTGTCAGCCCCCCCCCCTCCCATCCCCCTGCCCTCAAGTGTCGAGTGGTCCGCCAGTTAGTGACTTGGCCCTTGTTCGGGTAGGGGAAGAGTGCTAACCCCGCGGTGATTAAAGTATTAGCGAGAAAATTGTGGGTTTTTTTGTTGTTGTTTTTTTTGTATCCGTAATTTTATTTTGGTCAGCAGAGACCATTTTTATGTTCCTCTTCAAGTTGTGGCTTTTCCAATCACTTTTGACCTCACACTACTTCCCTTTCTTCACGCACATGTAGCCACCGGCTACCATGAGTTTTGGCATTACAGACAAGGAGGCCATTTTGAGTACTTGTCATTTATCATGTAAGGCCAACCCATAGGTTTGATACCACTTATTACTTTTTTTTAAAAAATACTTTTATAGTTAAAAATCAGTTTGTCCCGCGACACATATTCAAAAAAGATAATACGATATTCCATGTAAAAAAAAAGAAAGTGGAAAGGGTAGCAAAATGATTCAAAAGTATCCTTTTTTGAAAGAAAGGAACAAATTAGTTTTTGTATTTTTTTTAATTTTTACTTAATTCTCCAATTATTAAATAAGGAGGTGTACACTGTTTTGTATTTATAAAATTCGAACACAACACCGTTCTAACAAATCTCCCCCATTTCTTAATCGCACCTCTAAGAACTAACAACAACAACAAAATTGATGAAATTTTCGTTCGAAAAAATATTCCCTTCGACCAAACTTCCGTCGATCTATTTTCCGTCGACCAAATTTTCTTTCAAGCCAATTTCCGGATACGATTAGGTCTGAAACGGATTTAATGAATGGATTGCACTGGATTTCCAGTTATCAAAGTATCCTATAACTCAGGCCTGCACAACTTATGGCCCATGCGGCCCGCCAGCACCCACTTGGTGGCCAGCGAAGTAACGAAACATTCTTTATTATGTTCTTAATTTAATAGCTCACGTTTTTCATAAAGTATTCCGGCCCACCTTCCATTTTGAGTTGTGCGGGGCTGCCCTAACTACAAGGAAAGTTATACTTCAGAAAGCGAAAACAACCCCCCCCCCCTTTTTTTTTTCCATGTCGGAACTAAACACTCATTTGGTAATTAGTGAAATGCCTCTAGATTGTATACGTAAGAGAACGAAATAGCGTGGTCGGAACAGGCCTAGGAAGGCGCCCTGAGACCACTGAGGATTTCCTTGGTTATAGTAGAGCATGTGGATCACTTTAAAGAATTTTAATGGATGAAACTATATATTAACTATTTTAAAACTAGAATTTGACTGACTTGAGTTTTAAAGTTTGGCCAAAATCGCAGTCGTGTTCCGTATCCCCCCAACCCCACCCAAAAATATAAAGTTAAATAAATAGGTCAGATCAGATGGTTTAAGTTTAACTATCAGCTTTGTCTTTCGTTCCTTTACACAGGTTATAAGATAGAAATGAGGGAAACAAAGTACATGTATGGGAAAACCCGGAAGAAAAAAAATGGCGAACGTGTTGGCAAGAAGCCTTCAACAAACAACAGAAGGGGAAAAAAACAGATTTAAATTTTGTAAAATAAAACTTAGCTGTAATGAAGTCTCCGAGAGGACGAGAGAAATGTGGGTTAAATATTAGATAGAGCATTAACTACAACAAATTCTTAATTTATTCATCCTCCTCCTGTTTAGATGAAATTGTCCATAGTTGAGATGCGGCTAACAAATGATGGAGCGCATATTTCAGAAGAAAAAAAAAATTGTCATTACGATTTTTTTTTCTAATTGATTTTGGAACAACGTCGATAATTTGATAGAAAGTAGAACTACATGAGTGATCCCCCACGCCATCAATATCTAAAGTTAAAAAAAAAATAAAAAATAAAAAAATAAAACAGTGCGCCGATGTCTCTCTTGTCATTTTAATGGCCATCATCAGACCCTTGGGACGCTGTGCGTTAGCGATCGTTCCAACAACGCTAATATTTGTAATGCAACTTTTTAGAGTGACTTTTTTTTCTTTCTCTCTCAGAACCAATAAACATTCAAAATTCAACGAACATTTCAACGGACGGAAATGACGTACCATTATAAAAATATAGTAAACCGGGGCAGTTTCAAATAAGAATTAAAATAAATTGAGCATGGCATTTGATTTGACACGACTAGGACATTTGATATGACACCTCTAGGGCATTTGATATGACACCTCTAGGGCATTTGATATGACACCCCTAAGGCATTTAATATGACACCTCTAAGGCATTTGATAGACCCCTCTAGGGCATTTGATATGACACCTCTATGGCATTTGATATGAGACCTCTAAGGCATTTGATATGAGACCTCTAAGGCATTTGATATGACACCTCTAAGGCATTTGATATGAAACCTCTAAGGCATTTGATATGACACCTCTGGGGCATTTGATATGACACCTCTAGGGCATTTGATATGACAACTCTAAGGCATTTGATATGACACCTCTAAGGCATTTGATAAGACAACTCTAAGGCATTTGATATGAGACCTCTAAGGCATTTGATATGACACTTCTGGGGCATTTGATATGAAACTTCTGGGGCATTTGATATGACACTTCTGGGGCATTTGATATGACACCTCTAAGGCATTTGATATGACACCTCTGGGGCATTTGATATGACACCTCTGGGACATTTGATATGACACCTCTAGGGCATTTGATATGACACCTCTTGGGCATTTGATATGACACCTCTTGGGCATTTGATATGACACCTCTTGGGCATTTGATATGAGACCTCTAAGGCATTTGATATGACACCTCTAAGGAATTTGATATGAAACTTCTAGGGCATTTGATATGACACCTCTGGGGCATTTGATATGGCACCTCTAGGGCATTTGATATGGCACCTCTGGGGAATTTGATATGACAGCTCTAGGGCATTTGATATGACACCTCTAAGGCATTTGATATGACACCTCTTGGGCATTTGATATGAGACCTCTAAGGCATTTGATATGACACCTCTAAGGAATTTGATATGAAACTTCTAGGGCATTTGATATGACACCTCTGGGGCATTTGATATGGCACCTCTAGGGCATTTGATATGGCACCTCTGGGGAATTTGATATGACAGCTCTAGGGCATTTGATATGACACCTCTAAGGCATTTGATATGACACCTCTAGGGCATTTGATATGACACCTCTAGGGCATTTGATATGACACCTCTAAGGCATTTGATATGACACCTCTTGGGCATTTGATATGAGACCTCTAAGGCATTTGATATGACACCTCTAAGGAATTTGATATGAAACTTCTAGGGCATTTGATATGACACCTCTGGGGCATTTGATATGGCACCTCTAGGGCATTTGATATGACACCTCTAAGGCATTTGATATGACACCTCTAGGACATTTGATATGACACCTCTGGGACATTTGATATGACACCTCTGGGGCATTTGATATGACACCTCTGGGGCATTTGATATGACACCTCTAGGGCATTTGATATGACACCTCTAGGGCATTTGATATGACACCTCTGGGACATCAAAATATAGAACCCCTCCGCTTCTACCCCCGATAACTTGCTGTAATTACTCTCTTCTCGTTCTCCTTCCTGCTCTCAATTTCTCTCTAACGTCACGCTCTCACAACTCTATATCTCCTTTCTGCTTCCCTCTCCCCTCCATCTCTCTCCCTCTCGCCCTCTTCCTCTTCCCTCGTCCTCCCTATTCCTCTCTCTACCTTTCTCCTCCCCGCTTTCTCTGCTCTCTTCACAACTCCTCCCTCCCTCCTCTCTCTCAATCATCCCTTTCCTTACATTCACCCCTCCTCACTCCCTCCTCTCTCTCAATCCTCCCTTTCCTTACATTCACCCCTCCCTCTCCCTCACTCCCTCTCTGTCCTTCTCATTTACTCCCTCTTCCCGCCTCCTTTCCAGCCATCTCCCTAACTCCCTCGCCCTAACTCCATCTCCTTAACTCCATCTCCTTAACTCCCTCTCCCTAACTCCCTCTCCCTAACTCCCTATCCTTAACTCCCTCTCCCTAACTCCCTCTCCCTAACTCCCTCTCCCTAACTTATCCATCTCCTCTTTCCCCCTCCTTCCCCACTCTCTCACTCCATCTCCCTCTCTCTCCATCTTTCCTCCCTCTCCCTCCCACTCTCTCTCTCTCTCTCACTCACTCTCTCTGAACTATGATCCCGTCATCGTAGGGGCCATCTTTACGGAGCCAGAAGAAAAACCCCGGTACCAGATGACAATAGATCCAAATATTGAAATGTTCCACCGGCCGACGCCGGGCACTGACCGTGTGCGTTCCCGCGGGCCCCCCCAGCACCGGTCTCCCGCCGAAATTAATCGAATTTTTGCCCGCATACAAACGGCATCGGGACGCGCTAATTATCAGCATTGCCGCCATCTTTTGCCGGCTGGAGTATTGCCTTTACAAGATTTGGCAATTCCCACTGGGGTAAATGCGTGCATAACCGTTTTGGAAATTCACTCCTTCCTCTCCCCTCCCTCCGCTTGTACCTCCCTTGCCCGGGCATTCGATGCCAGTGGGGTTATATGATGAATTGTTAAAAGTGTGCATTTTTTAAAAAAATAGAAGGAGAACAAAAAAAAAAAAAAGGGGGGGGGGGGGGCATTGGGAATGTAAGAAAGAGTAGGGAGACGCATCAAGTACACGTAGTTTTAATTGAGACTTTACGGGATTTAAAAAAGTTGGAAAAAACAACAACAAAAACTCCCACAGTGCACCACTGTTGTGTTATAAAAACGAGTCTTTAATATATAAATGTCTCTTTTTTTAATATTTTTTTTTTGTTCCTTGTTTTTTTGGATGGGTACAATAAAAAAAATTGTTTATGTTGAGCAAAATTGATTTATGGAACTAAATAATACTGTTAACAAAGACAACAACAAAGAATTAGTAACAGTACGAAAGGTTAACACACAAAATGTATTGTTGCTAGGAAAAAAAAACTACATTTTCATTATAGTTTACAGTTACCGGGGATAGAACAATCGCCATGTAATGGGTAATGAACACGCGCTTGTTACTAATTTCAGCAAGTGGATTTTATAACAGAGTGTGCCGATATATACGGGTAATAAGTTCTAGTACCGCAGCAAGCTACTGCAGTTAGTAGCAACAAGTATCGTATCAATCTACCGGCGTTCATTGTATAAACATTGATGGTAGCAGGCTTTTTTTAACGTTTGTCACCACGGGGTTTAATCCTTCGGAGTTATCGGAATTTGTAATTCTACTCATTAAATTTAAATTAAATAAATGGGATGGAGAGAGGGGAACAGGTATGGAGAGGAAGGCAGGGAGGGATGGAGAGGAGGGCAGGGAGGGATGAAGAGGAGGGCAGGGAGGGATGGAGATGAAGGCGGGGAGGGATGGAGAGGGAGGGATGGATAGGGAGGCAGGGAGGGATGGAGAGGAAGGCAGTGAGGGATTGAGAGGGAGGCAGGGAGGGATGGAGAGGGAGGCAGGGAGGGATGGAGAGGAAGGCAGGGAGGGATGGAGAGGGAGGGGAGGGGATGAAGAGGGAGGGATGAAAAGAGATGGATGGAGAGGGATCAAGAAGGAGGGAGGGAGGGAGAGGAAGGGGAGGGAGGGAAAGGAGGGGGAGCAGAGGGCGAGGGATAATATACTGATAAATGATGTAACATCTCAACCTCCTCCAAGATTGTTGCAATCTAGAAAGGACAAGAAGAGAAAAATTTACGGTTATGGCTCAGGAGTCAAAGTTTAGCTCTGACTTCATGACGACATCGCTAATAAATCGTGCTCTGGTGTAAGAGGCTCGGGGTTCCGGGGTTGGGTCCGGAGAGCGGTGGGGAGTGGTGTGTTAAGCAACTAAAGAGGAAGACGAGAGAACTTCTGAAACAGGGGTTGATGATAGGGGTTGGCGGGGGGTAGGGGGTGGGCGGGGGGTCTGGACAAGGGGGGGGAGTGGTGTGTTTAGCAACTAAAGAGGAAGACGAGAGAACTTCTGAAACAGGGGTTGATAGGGGTTGTAGGGGGTGGGCGGGTCCGGAGAGCGGTGGGGATTGGTGTGTTAAGCAACTAAAGAGGAAGACGAGAGAACTTCTGAAACAGGGGTTGATGAGAGGGGTTGGCGGGGGGTAGGGGGTGGGCGGGGGGTCTGGACAAGGGGGGGGGGAGTGGTGTNGGGGGGGGGGGGGGGGGGGGGGGGGGGGGGGGGGGGGGGGGGGGGGAGTGGTGTGTTTAGCAACTAAAGAGGGGTTGATGATAGGGGTTGGTGGGGGTTGGGCGTAGGAGTGGGGCTGACAAGATACAGAATTGGAGGGACCACTTAAGAGAACACGTCAGATAGCAATGTCCAACCGAAATAGGATTTACCCACCCCCCCTTTCCCCCGCCGCCTGTCGTCCCACTTTTCTTTGCACATCTTAAGAGGAAAAGCCAATTATGGAAGTGGAAAGATTGTAGACAAGTTATACCCCGTAGGAACCTATTCCCCCCCCCTCCTTTTTTTTGTGCCCCTTTCCAATCCCGATCTCTCATCTTATGACCAGTCAAGGGACACAAATGGACAAGAAGGATAACTCTGTGGGATTGGAAATTTCAGGTCTGGGTATCGTTTTCTTGATAAACAGAGTAAGCAGAAAAAAAAAAAAAATCTGTCTCTACATGGTCGTTTTAAATTCCCGAAACAAATTGAATTCCACCG
Source organism: Lymnaea stagnalis (assembly GCA_964033795.1). Lineage (NCBI taxonomy): Eukaryota > Metazoa > Mollusca > Gastropoda > Lymnaeidae > Lymnaea > Lymnaea stagnalis. The sequence continues at coordinate 286,179 of CAXITT010000389.1, read as the reverse complement.
ACTTTTCCTTGCCCAAGCAGTGGTGATTGGTGTTGGAGAGGAAAAAAAAAGGCAAAATGCAGAGGTTCCAAAGTTGTTTTCAGTGCAAACCTTATAATTCATGACAGTAGGGGCTGCGGGGCAGGCGGGGGACCAACCGTTTCAGGAAAATCAGTGTTACGAGGTACGTTTAAAATTTCGGTAAAACAGAGTAGTTTACCCTTGGTAAACGCCTTTGTGTGTGTGTGTGTGTGTGTGTGTGTGTGTTGTTTTTGTGTTCGCCGGTTGTCGATGCCTTACTGTAACATCGCGAACTTTGTCCACTACCGTTATCGAGCTCGCACAGAGCTGGTTATTAACAATACTCCAGTGCCACATTTTGAGAAAGATATATTTGAAAAAGACCCCCCCCCAAAAAAAAAAATAAAATAAAAATAGTATGGAAAATATTGTAGAACGAATGGTTAATTTAAAACCGGAAGTTCCCACATTGTTTTAAGATTGGAAGTTTTTCCCAAGGGTAAACATATCGCATTTCCTAAGAAAAGTAGAGCGATTCGCAAGAATATTTTTCTTATGTGCCTCTCGAAAAAGATGTAATTTTCAGGCTCAACTTAATTAATTGCAGATACCTCTTCACCACGTTTTATGTTGGCTTACATGAGCGCATGTCATGCGCAGAGTCGGGTTAACTTTTTGGAGGCCTGGTACAAAGAAAAGCTCTTTTTCTATTAAAAAAAACAACAAAAAACACAAAAGTAGACACTTTGTATACACAGTTTAAAAATTCAAATGAATCATATGACTTTAAAAAAAAACAAGGAAACAAACTAAAACTGTTAAATTGGTAATAAAGGGGAGAGACTGCAATCAGGTTGGCCAAAAAAGAAAAAAAAAAGAAATGAGTAAAACAGAGTATGGTCACACCTAAAAAATAAAAGGGAACGCACCAAAACAAAGAACGTGTCAGCAGGAAGCCTTCGGCAGCGAAAAAGAAAAGGGAGGGGGGGGGAGAGAGAGAGAAAAACAGTATAGACTGGTTAAGATTTCAGACTGGATGATCAAAAGAGTTCGGTTTTGTCAATGCTTCTTTGCCAGTAGTGGACTTTAAGGCTGTTATTTTCCCCTATTTAAATGACTGCGTGATCTCTCTCCACTGTACTGACTTACAGGCAAAGTTATGTTATTTTTCATAAATTGAAAGCCATATTGCAGATTATAGCAATATGAAATCCTGTATATTTATGTCGATGGAAGTTGAGCTGGAAAAAAAAATAACCTCATTGAATCCAATCATCTGTCACGTTCGTTTACATCAGCCGAACAAATGAGACAAATGATTTTGATTGATTCAGATATCGTTGTAGTGCTCTTGTGGTGCCGTCCCAGGGCTGCTACATTGCTTTTCTACTGCTGTTGCTTTGCTGTTGTAGTAGTGCTGTAGTAGTGCTGTTGTATTGCTGTTGTAGTACTGTTGTTTTGCTGTTGTATTGTTTTTGTAGTAGAAGTGCTGTTGTATTCGTGCTGATGTAATTCTGTTCTATTGGTGCTGTTGTATTGCTGTTGTGGTAGTGCTGTTGTATTGCTGTTGCACTGCTGTTGTAGCAGTGCTATTGTATTCGCGCTGTTGTAATGCTGTTCTATTGGTGCTGTTGTAATGCTGTTGTATTGCTGTTGTGGTAGTGCTGTTGTGTTGTTGTTGTCACAATATAAAAAAATGAACAACGTCATAAATCGTTTGAGTTATTTGGCCCACAATCATCAACTGCATTAAGTCAGTGGTTCTCAACCTTCTTAATGCCGCGACCATTTAAATACTGTTCCTCGTGTTGTGGAGACCCCCAACCACAAAATTATTTTCGTTGCTCATTCATAACTATAGAGTATATGTGTTTTCTGGGGTCTCATGCGACTCCTGCGAGAGGGGGTCGTTCGACCCCTAAAAGGGTCGCGACCCAAAGGTTGAGAACCGCTGCATTAAGGACTAAAGGCTGGAATCAGCGAAGGTAAAAGGCAAATGAGCGAAACTAAGTATGGGAAAGCCGGAATAGAGACTCAACTAAACAGCGGACGTTGTTTGATTTTTATTCTTGCCCACACGTTCGTTGTTTTGTAGCGTCCTCTTTTTTTTTTTTTTGCCCCAGAATAAAATAAATAATAATAATTAAATGTTAAACTTATCACTGCCTGTCCAAACAGCTGGTCCATTACAATAACTGTCATCTGCTTTTTCTTTTCGGAAGGCGTTCTCCTTTTCTTTCTTTTTTTGTCTTTCTGAAGCCTGTTTCACGACATAAATGATTGGCTTCGTCATTTTATTGTTCAATTATTATAATTTTTTTTTTTATTTTCATTGTTTTAGTTTTAGAAAACCTAGCAGTGAATTTAGAAGAGCAATCGTTTTTTTAGTGTAAACGTTTAAAGGTTTTATTCATTCGCTCTATGATAGTGTTGCATAAACACTATATAAAAGCAGGTTGTTGTTTTTTTTAATTCAAATTTTCAACTATATTTACAGCATATTGTCTAGCCTCACTTTTTCCGCGAAGTGCATTGCACGCGTCGACTCAAACATTTTGGAATTTGTGTGCGAATTCTATTTTATGATTCATTTCAACAGCTACTTTTTTTCCTTACATTCCCCATTGCATTTCTCAATACAGTACACCTATATGTGGTTTCTGAGTAGACAAAAATTGTATATATTTTGAACACATGAAAAATAGATTTGTGCATATGTACATGAATCGATGCTACCAGACTTACTGAGTGAGTGAGCCATACAGGGAATGTATGAGTGAGCTAACAAGGAAGTGTACGAGTGAGCCATACAGGGAATGTACGAGTGCGCCATACAGGGAAAGTACGAGTGAGCCATTCAGGGAAAGTACGAGTGAGCCATTCAGGGAAAGTACGAATCAACCATACTAGGAATGCACGAGTGACCATACAGGGAAAGTACGAATTAACCATACAGGGAATTTACGAGTGAGCAATACAAGGGATGTACGAGTGAGCCATACAGGGAATGTACAAGTGAGTCGTTCAGGGAATGTACGAGTGAGCCATTCAGGGAATGTACGAGTGAGCCATACAGGGAATGTACGAGTGAGCCATACAGGAAATATACGAGTGAACCATGCAGTTAATGCAAGAGTGAGCCATACACCAACATTGTACTGTCACTGATTCACCATTGTACTGTCACTGGTTCACCATTGTACTATCACTGGCTCAGAATTGTACTATCACTGGCTCACCAGTGTGCTGTCACTTGCCCACCATCGTTCTGTCACTGGCCCACCATTGTTCTGTCACTGGCTCACCACACTATCACTGGCTCACCATTGTTCTGTCACTTGCCCACCATTGTTCTGTCACTTGCCCACCATCGTTCTGTCACTTGCCCACCATCGTTCTGTCACAGGCTCACCATTGTACTGTCACTGGCTCACCATTGTTCTGTCACTGGCTCAACATTGTTCTGTCACTGGCCCACCATTGTTTTATCACTAGCTCACCATTGTTCTGTCACTGGCTCACCATCGTTCTGTCACTGGCCCAACATTGTTCTGTCACTAGCTCACCATTGTTCTGTCACTTGCCCACCATCGTTCTGTCACTGGCCCACAATTGTTTTGTCACTAGCTCACCATTGTTCTGTCACTTGCCCAACATTGTTCTGTCACTGGCTCACCATTGTTCTGTCACTTGCCCACCATCGTTCTGTCACTAGCTCACCATTGTTCTGTCACTTGCCCACCATCGTTCTGTCACTGGCCCACCATTGTTTTGTCACTAGCTCACCATTGTTCTGTCACTTGCCCACCATCGTTCTGTCACTGGCCCACCATTGTTTTGTCACTA
>CAXITT010000389.1:260399-281869 GCA_964033795.1 Lymnaea stagnalis | reverse complement strand
TAAACAATATATGGTGTTGAATAAAAATAAAAGAAAAAAAAAATATATATATAGAGCTAGAAATATAAAATATATATATATATATATATATATATATATATATATATATATAAAGATAAAGATAAATATATAGGTAGGGCTGACAATTTAATCGTAAACATTTAACTAGGCCTGGTAATTTAATTGTATACGCATTACGTAGTAAAGGCAATGAACGGAAGAAACAAGAAGAAACAAAAAGAAACAATGTCGATCTGATGTGTCAAAAAAAAAATTATGTAAGAAAATGTTCAATCTGGTCATAACTCACACCAATATATGTGTATATATATATATAAACAATACTAACCAGGGTGATCGGCCATTTAAAGGGGATTGGTAATGGTAATTATAATTTTGTAATGCTGTTGTATTGCTGCTGTGGTAGTGCTGTTGTGTTGTTGTTATAATAAAATGCGATTTTTAACCAAGAATAGTTGTTCTGTACGCAACACTTTTACTGGCACTGCGACGTTATCTTATTAAAAGAATCTATTTTTGGGTCATAATTAAATAAGATCTGATAGCGGAACGCCGCGAACTAAAAACCTAAGCCTCGTGTAACGTCCAACGGTCAGGCAGATCTGCAATTGTAACATAGACTTCAGATTTAACACATTCGCCGATCTCCTCGAGGCTATTTCGTCGAATCCGTGAAGTCTTCTCGGGTCACGCCTTAAAGGCACGTATAATACCCAATGTCTGGCAAGACAAAAACGATAAGAACTCACTGTTCTATCAGTTAGAAATCACCCATAACCTTGGATTACTAGTTATTGCCCGCCAAACACTAGAGGCCAAAAGGCGTAGGCTTCCCGTCCACTTATGTTACACCACAAAAACATACATTCAAGTAACGCACTTTATAATATTACAAATTAGTGCTTACCCAACTTGTTTTTTTCTTACAACCGCAGATTTATGGCACCAACTATTTCCGAAAAACAAAAGAACATATTACGCCTTCCCCCTCCCCCCCTTTTCTGGTATTTGTAAGAATCTCATTTCAGCGCATAGTTATCGGGAATTTTATTTAGTGACATCAGCGCCATCCGGCAGCGTTACAGTGGCATCGAGAATTGTGTATTTTAATAATGGGTTGAAGTGACTGATGATAGGTCAATCAAGTCACGACACGTTCTGACTGTTTCATTAGATTTTAGTGGATTGAAAAGATGTCTTTTGACATCCTTTGACATCTCATCACAGCCTCCTACCAAACCACCAACCCCTCCGACGAAATCCTAAACAACGAAAAATGTAAAAAAAAAAAAAATTAAAAAGACCGTTCTAGGGTTGTTATTAATTTCCCCTCTATGACAGTTTAAACATATCCTGTTTCCATAGCGTCACGTGCCAGTAGTTACTACTTTAAGCTCCGCATCACTGTTTCATCACCATGGAGATAATTAAGTTTTATTGGAGGTCTCCCAACTTCTTTAAACACTTTTTTTTTAAACTTAAAGATAATTGAAGATAGGATTAAGATAAAGAAAAAAATTCTTTTTTTTTAATCTAACTATATGGAATTTTTTTTTTTTTTTTTTTTTTTTTTAAATTGCATTGTACATATTCATGAAAAGCATATAAATATATACACATTTCAACCAAGTTTTTCCCTAGCGTAGAAATCAGCCATCGATGGGAACTCCCTTAGGGACAGCGTTTACTTAATTAGTGACCATTTAGATATGGTAACAGCCAGTTCTATTCCCATTTTCTTCCCCTCTCCCAAACATTTTATGTTTATTAAACTGTTTAAGAACTTGGCTCTTGAACTGCAAACCATTTACAAGTTATAAACACAAGTAGCTTTACTAAAGCATTTTGACAATGGACTCAGTCATCTAGACGCGACTAGCTTTACTAAAGCATTTTGACAATGGACTCAGTCATCTAGACACAAGTAGCTTTGCTATAGAACTTTGACAATGGACTCAGTCATCTAGACGCGACTAGCTTTACTAAAGCATTTTGACAATGGACTCGGTCATCTAGACACAACTAACTTTACTAAAGCATTTTGACAATGGACTCGGTCATCTAGACACAAGTAGCTTTGCTAAGGCAGTTTGACAATGGACTCGGTCATCTAGACACAAGTAGCTTTGCTATAGCACTTTGACAATTGATTCAGTCATCTAGACGCAAGTAGCTTCACTAAAGTAGTTTGACAATGAACTTTGTCATATAGACACAAGTAACTTTACTAAAGCAGTTTGAAAATGTTCTCAGTCATCTAGACACAAGTAGCTTTACTAAAGCAGTTTGACAGTGGGCTCAGTCATCTAGACACAGTAGCTTTACTAAAGCAGTTTGACAGTGGGCTCAGTCATCTAGACACAAGTAGCTTTACTAAAGCAGTTTGACAATGGACTCAATCATCAAGACACAAGTAGCTTTACTAAAGCAGTTTGACAGTGGGCTCAGTCATCAAGACACAAGTAGCTTTATTATACCAGTTTGACAATGGACTCAATCATCAAGACACAAGTAGCTTTACTAAAGCAGTTTGACAGTGGGCTCAGTCATCTAGACACAAGTAGCTTTACTATAGCAGTTTGAAAATGGACTCAGTCATCTAGACACAAGTAGCTATAATGTAGCAGTTTTAAAATAGACTTAATCATCTAGACATAGTTAGCTTTACTATTGCACTTTGACTATGGACTCTAAGTAGCTTTACTATAACACCTTGACAATGGACTCGGTCATCTAGACACAAATGTACTAAAAACGATCTCACCGTTAAGCGTCACAAGACACGGTGAATGGTCAAATTAAAATACTTGTCACGTTGTTGGGAGTACATTATATGAACAAAACGCTAAATGTTCACTAATTGGTTCAATATTATCACTAAAAAAAGAGTTCATTTATGGCTGATTTCAAAGCCATGGAGATACTTTAGATGTCTTGTGTTTAAATAGTTATCATTGTAAAATTTTGTCTTGGCTAAAATATGTATTTATGTATGTGCTGAAATATGAATATGCGCATCGAAATTTCAAAAATGGATTAATAAAAAAAAAACATATCTTATATATGTCATATTTGTTTAGGATGACCTTTTTATCTTACTCGGAAAGAGTTAAATTAATAATACTACATATGGAAATATTACAAAATTTTCACGTAATTGTATATGATATATTATTTATTTGAATATTGTTTTTTTTTCCTCCATTGGCAGACCCTCTTCAATAGGTTATGTGGCCCTCACTCGATCAATCAATCATTTCCCCATCTCCATCTCCTTTCCTCTCTATCTCTCCTCTATGTCTCTCTACTTTCTCTCTCCTTCTTTCTCCCTCTCTCTCCTTCTTTCTCTCTCTCTCTCTCTTTATGCATCTGTATCCCTCTATCCCCCATTTCTCTCTCCTTCTCTCTCCCTATATGTCTCTTCCTCTCTGCCTCTCCCACTGTATCTCCCTCTCTCTCTCTCTAATTTTCTACTCTTTGCGTCAAGGACTTCTGCATTTTAGGCAAATGAATGAAAACGCTTCTTCTTCATTTAAATTGCAAGTGTTGTTTTAAGGATAACTACACTACTCTTATAATAATAGTCCCAAACCTTCATTGAATTTACAACTTGCACAAAAAGAGATCTTCTGACAAAATAACCACATTTAAAAAAAAAAAAAATTGATTAGTAGCGAATGGGATATATCGTGGGGTGAGTGGGTGGAGGGGGTCTCTACGGTCCTTTAATAAGCTGGCTCTGTACGCCCCGACACTGTGCAGGCCCCGGCTCCAAGACGGAAGAAAAAGATCAGCTATCACACGGGGGAGGGGGGGCGCGAGATGATATGAGGGGAACTCTTCATGCGGGACCAGGGCGGATGGATCGATACGAAGATGACAAGATGAGGTCAATATTTTCATATCTGGGGGCCAAGTGCTTCCAGCGAGCTGGGCGAGGGTGGCCGCTTGGACGTTTGAATTTGTTGGCCGAGGCGTACAAGTGTGTCGGGCGTTATGGCCCCTCTTGGCCAAATAAAAACAGTATGGATTGGGTCTTTTGAATTTATATCTTTTTCGGGGGGGGGGGCAGAAGCCAAATGGAGCTATCTCTTTGGGCCAACTAATATGATATCTCTTTTGACTAACTAATGTGATAACTCGTTGGACTAACTAATATGATATCTCGTTGGACTAACTAATATGGTATCTCGTTGGACTAACTAATGTGATATCTATTTTTTGAATTTATATCTTTTTCGGGGGGGGGGGGGCAGAAGCCAAATGGAGCTATCTCTTTGGGCCAACTAATATGATATCTCTTTGGACTAACTAATGTGATAACTCGTTGGACTAACTAATATGATATCTCGTTGGACTAACTAATATGGTATCTCGTTGGACTAACTAATGTGATATCTATTTGGACTAACTAATATATCTCTTTGGACTAACTTATATGATATATCTTTGGACTAACTAATATGATATCTATTTGGACTAACTGATATATCTCTTTTGACTAACTTATATGACATCTCTTTGGACTAACTTATATGACATCTCTTTGGACTAACTAATATGATATCTCTTTTGAATAAATAATATGATGTATCTTTGGACTAACTAATATGATATCTATTTGGACGAACTAATATATCTCTTTTGACTAACTAATATGATATCTCTTTTTCCCCAAGGAAACCAATAAGCTATTTGCCTTACAAAAAATATGTTTTGGGCAACATACTCTGTTATTGTTAGGTCTTATAGCCTTCTACAAAACGTCTTTTGGGCAACAAACTCAGTTATGTCTTATAGCCTGCCACAGAATGACTTTTGGGAAACCAACTCAATTAAGTCTTATATCATGTAACAAAATGTCTTTTGGGCAACAAAATAAATAAAGGTCTTATGCCTGACACAGATGTGTTCTTGGGAACACAACCAATGTGCTCTGATGCCTCTCACATTAGTTTCTTTTTGGCAACATACTAATTTGGTTTTTTGTCTGTCACACTAGTTCTTTTTGACCACATACTAATTTGGTCTTTTGTCTGTCACACTAGTTCTTTTTGGCAACATACTAATTTGATCTTTTGTCTGTCACACTAGTTCTTTTTGGCAACATACTAATTTAGTCTTTTGTCTGTCGCACTAGTTCTTTTTGGCAACATACTAATTCGGTTTTTTGTCTGTCACACTAGTTCTTTTTGACAACATACTAATTTGGTCTTTTGTCTGTCACACTAGTTCTTTTTGGCAACATACTAATTTGATCTTTTGTCTGTCGCACTAGTTCTTTTTGGCAACATACTAATTTAGTCTTTTGTCTGTCGCACTAGTTCTTTTTGGCAACATACTAATTTAGTATGTTGTCTGTCGCACTAGTCCTTTTTGGCAACATACTAATTTAGTCTTTTGTCTGTCGCACTAGTTCTTTTTGACAACATACTATTTAGTCTTTTGTCTGTCGCACTAGTTCTTTTTGGCAACATACTAATTTAGTATGTTGTCTGTCGCACTAGTCCTTTTTGGCAACATACTAATTTGGTCTTTTGTCTGTCGCACTAGTTCTTTTTGACAACATACTAATTTGGTCTTTTGTATGTCGCACTAATCCTTTTTGGTACATTCTAATATAGTCTTTTGTCTGTCGCACTAGTTCTTTTTGGCAACATACTAATGTGTTATTTTGTCTGTCAATCTAGTCCTTTTTGGCAACATACTAATTTAGCCTTTTGTCTGTCACACTAGTTCTTTTTGGCAACATACTAATTTATTCTTTTGTCTGTCACACTAGTTCTTTTTGGCAACATACTAATTTGGTATTTTATCTGACTAATAGTAAGTACTAAAACGAAATTACTTTCGAGCAAGAAAACAGACTTGAGGTTTTTTGGCTAAAAGATAATGTATTATCTTTCTGGGGTTTAAAAAAAAAAAAATTAGCTTTTGTGTGCAGGAAAGTCTATTTGTTGCTTTGGCTAGTTGTAACAATGTTTTTTGTGCATGAAAGCCTATTAGTAATTTGGTTACCTATAACAATGGTGTTAATGTTATTTTTGTTCTTCGCACGAAAGACTATTAGATTTTGTGCCTAGCTAACGTCTTTGGAAAACAAAAGGAAAAATTATATGGACGACAAACTTAGACTTTGGATTAGTAGACAAACTTTGTTCTGGTGTATTTCACTATAACTGGATTAAGCCAACTGGAAAAAAAATAACATATATTGTGTGTGTGTGCGTGTGTGTGTGCGTGTGTGTGTGCGCGCGTGTATGTGTGTGCGCGTATGTATGTGTGTGTGCGCGTATGAGTGTGTGTGGGCGCGTGTGTGTGTGCGTGTGTGTGCGCGCGTGTGTGTGCGTGTGTGCGTACGCGCGTGTATGTGTTTGTCCGCGTGTGTGTGTGTGCGCGCGTGTGTGTGTGTGTGCGTGTGTGTGTGCGTGCGTGCGTCCCGTTTGAATTGCTCTGAGAACTCAAATTTCAATTTCGTATTTCTCTAACTCTAGTGCGCGCGATGCTACAAAGCCTATGGGGAGCTTTTAAAACCTGGGTCCTCCCTCCATTGAGCTAATATTTAGATATGTGCAGTGGAATTTTGAGGTGAAGATATCCATAACTTTATTAAACAACGTTGCAGCCAAATTATTTTTTTTTAAATCTGTTTTAATGAATGCAGACTTTTGGTACTGTTTTCTTTGGTTACCGGAACTTTGGTCGAATCTTTTTTTTCAGCTCACACATTAAAGTTTTCGTCAAATTTCTTTTTTTAACGCACGATGCTATATACTAAAAAAAAAAGTTGTGTTCAAAAATAAATTTGAAGCAAAATTTTAACGTAAAAACTGGAGAAAAAAAAAAGATTCTATCAAATTTCCGTTCGATCAATTTACCGTCGACGACTTTTCTTTCGATCAAATTTCCGGATACTGTTTTCTTTGTGTACATATTTTGAATTTGGGTACATCGATATGAGATCCGGAATTCATTCGAATCCGAATGTCTATTCCTTCAACCTAGGGAGGACTGAATTCTTCTTCTTCAAAATTTTTTTTTTAATTCAAGAGTTTTCGGAAAGATGTTTAGCTTCAATTATTATTATTATTATTTCAATGTTATTAAATTCGTTTAGTTTCAAATGAAGCATATTTTGATACAGTAGCATTCAATTGTGGACTTTTTACTTTTGAACAATTCTCTTTTAATATTAATAGGTTAACATCTTAAATGTAATGTGTGAATTCGTTGAACTTTGAAATCTCTTCCCCCCCACCCCCCCCTTTCCTGTCCAGTGATCAAATGTCATATTTTATCAAGCCTGGACTCGGATCTAAACCCCAGTCCTCCGCGACCCCTGGCCGGTAATTTGATTATTTGGGCTACTGTTGACGCAAGTCTTTTGTCTTTAGGGCGTCTGGGGTGGGCCAACCACTCGCCCTCCATTAGATCTCTCCTTGCCGTTTACGTAGAATCAACCAGTAAGCGGCTCCTTTTACAAGCCATGCGTCCAGAAAATCTCTAGTGCAAGGGAACACGACTCGCAACTCCAAGGGGCTATAACTCGAGTGGCCGGTAGAGAAACGACAGAGATGGAGCGATGGCGTCCAATCACATTGCTATTGAAGGGGCAACAAAAGTTATGTCCCTTGCGAAACTTAAGAAGAACGAGAAGAAGAAGAGGAAAATGGCACTATATTATTGGGCGGATTAATCGCCAAGAAGTAGTGATTCACCCACGCGTGTGATGCCGTTAGCTTGTTTGTTGTTCAAATTATAAGGGAGTGAGCGGATGAATTCAAAGCGTTCGTTAAGGCACGAGATTCAAGTGGCCTACCCGCACACTGGACAAATACACTGGCACACTGAACAAATACACTCGCACACAACTCAACTTTTGAAATGATATTTCGTTTTTTAACGTTGAATCTTTAGATTTTACGGAAATATTTACCGACTACAGATAAAATAAATAAATAAGCAAGTTTCGGGACCGGGGGGTGTTGTGTGTGTGTGTGGGGGGGGGGGGGGGTAACTAAATTTTTTTTTTTTTTTTTCAGGGGATTTTTCCTTTTTAATTAAAAANTATCTCCCTGTGCGGCCCTAAGCAACAGTGTTCTTTTCTTAGCCCCTATGTACATCCGACCCCACTTGTAACGCAAGTTATAATCATGGTGATTCTTATCTCCCTGTGCGGCCCTAAGCAACAGTGTTCTTTTCTTAGCCCCTATGTACATCCGACCCCACTTGTAACGCAAGTTATAATCATGGTGATTCTTATCTCCCTGTGCGGCCCTAAGCAACAGTGTTCTTTTCTTAGCCCCTATGTACATCCGACCCCACTTGTAACGCAAGTTATAATCATGGTGATTCTTATCTCCCTGTGCGGCCCTAAGCAACAGTGTTCTTTTCTTAGCCCCTATGTACATCCGACCCCACTTGTAACGCAAGTTATAATCATGGTGATTCTTATCTCCCTGTGCGGCCCTAAGCAACAGTGTTCTTTTCTTAGCCCCTATGTACATCCGACCCCACTTGTAACGCAAGTTATAATCATGGTGATTCTTATCTCCCTGTGCGGCCCTAAGCAACAGTGTTCTTTTCTTAGCCCCTATGTACATCCGACCCCACTTGTAACGCAAGTTATAATCATGATGATTCTTATCTCCCTGTGCGGCCCTAAGCAACAGTGTTCTTTTCTTAGCCCCTATGTACATCCGACCCCACTTGTAACGCAAGTTATAATCATGATGATTCTTATCTCCCTGTGCGGCCCTAAGCAACAGTGTTCTTTTCTTAGCCCCTATGTACATCCGACCTCGATTGTAAAGCAAGTTATAACCGAGGATTCTTATCTCCTTCAACAAATACTCAAGTGGCATCTTCAACATACTGAAGCTGGGTTTATTTTATTAAGTGATTTCATCCATACACATTTTAATGTACGAATTTTGAATGGCGCAAGAAAAAAAAAACAGCAATGATTTTGATCTTCACATTCACATCCAATCAAAAACAATTTATAATCAAGAAATCGTTATCTTTATTAAATTTTAAAACAAACCCCACCAAAATAAAAACAACTTTTTTTTAATTTTTTTTTTAAAAAGATACGACCAAATGATGTCTCTTTTTATCTCTTTTTTTAAAGATATTTTTCAAGATTTTTTTTTTAAATTGTAAAAAGCAAAACAAAAGCATAGTAAAATTTTTTTTTTTTTTTTTTTTTTGGTATGTTTTTGGTTGTTTTTTTCTGGGTGGGGGGGGGTGGTAAAATAAAAAAAAACAGGTTAATTTTAGTGACGACTTTCAAAAAGAACCTCTGCGAATAATTGTCTTGTTTAAAAGACATTTTAATTCGCAGTGGCTATTTTTTTTAAAAATTGTCACTATTTTCTTTTTAAATTGTAAAAAAAACGAAGCAATATTATTTATTATTTTTTTTTTTTTTTAGTTTTTTTTTTTAAACCAGGTTAAATTTTTGTGATTTTATGCCAATAAATATCATGTATAAAAAGTGCACGACCCAAAAGCACATAAAAACAAATCTTAGAACACACCAGCCTCTTTTTTAAATTGTAAAAAAAAAGTAACAATATTATTTATTATTTTTTTTTTTTTTTAGTTTTTTTTTTTAAACCAGGTTAAATTTTAGTGATTTTATGCCAATAAATATCATGTATAAAAAGTGCACGACCCAACAGCACATAAAATCAAATCTTAGAACACACCAGCCTCGCCGACTGCCACACTGGCCAATGTCTGGCTGCCGGCAGCCGTCAGCCGGCTGTTAATTTGTTGTTGTTTTTTCAACGGCGACGAACGAATGTCCAGCAAACTAACTGAGCCATTTTAAACATTTAACTAGTAAGTGTGGTATCCGATATGAGGAAAACGTTGTAAATTAGTTCAGAAAAACTATCACGATGACAGTAATCATTGCATATTTAAAAAAAATATTAAACGCAGAAGTGGTGATACGATTGTAATCCCTATATAAATATATGAGATACTTTGTGAATAGTGCAATATCTTGAAAAATGAGTCCGTCTAAGGGCGACAATACAAGGGCAGAAGCTCACTCCCCATTGCGTTTCACCGGAACTTCCAGAGCATGCAGCCTGCCGGCAGACTTTGACAGATGCGCGCTTCTGCTGAGCTAAACAGACGTAGCGAAAATGGCGCTGGTGACCGCATGTGCTACGCCATGCTTCGTGTGTTGTCGGACGGTCCTTTTTCGAACCAAGGGTACCCACGTAAATGAATATGGTTCATGGATTTTAAACGCTTGACTCGTTACGGTGCGGGCGAATCGGGGGGGGGGGGGGGGGGGGGGGGGGGGGGGGTGTCAGTCTATAGGACGAACTGTCAGTTAAATCCGGCCTGCTTGTAGAAATTGTAGAGTTTTTGAATGGCCACGACATACGCGGCCGTTCGCATGTCCAGACCGAGGTTGTGCATTTTGACGGCGGTCATCATGTCGGCGGCCGCCCGCTCCATCGTCTGCTCCAGCCCCGAGTGGACGATGTCCTTTTCTGACGCCCCTGTAAACAAAAGTTTGTTAGGAGAAACTTAGTCGTAGGTATTGATGCGTCATCGTCCGGGAGTCATGAACACCAGGGTATCCAGGGGCGAACCCCCTTACTTTGGGTGAATGGGTTGGGGGTGGAGGGGAGGGTGCGATGCATTTTTTGAATATACGAAAAATGAAACAATTGGCCTGCTAATGACATGATAACGTATCGGATCACAGTAAAATAATCTGTGAAAACTTCCGCTGGTTGTAAAATCAATGTCAGTTTTGGCATTCCGGACATTTCACAACACTTAAAATTTTGGTGCCCCGGACATGTTTGAGTGCCTGAAAGTTTGCGGAACACTTTCATTTTCGATAGAATGTTGATGTATTAAGCTCTGTGCGACCCATATGACCATTTTTTTTTTTTAAATGAATCAGCCGCTGCAGAATTTGATAACTAATTGACGTGGAATCAGTCAAACGGCGTGCAGTAATTGAGCCATTAAAAAGATGTGCAGCAGTTAAGCCATTACAAAGATGGGCAGTAACTGAGCCATTACAAAGAAGTGCAGTAGTTAAGCCATTACAAAGATGGGCAGTAACTGAGCCATTACAAAGATCTGCAGTAGTTAAGCCATTACAAAAATGGGCAGTAACTGAGCCATTACAAAGATCTGCAGTAGTTAAGCCATTACAAAAATGGGCAGTAACTGAGCCATTACAAAGATCTGCAGTAGTTAAGCCATTACAAAGATGGGCAGTAACTGAGCCAAAACAAAGATGTGCAGTAGTTAAGCCATTACAAAGATGGACAGTAACTGAGCCATTACAAAGATCTGCAGTAGTTAAGCCATTACAAAAATGGGCAGTAACTGAGCCAAAACAAAGATGTGCAGTAGTTAAGCCATTACAAAGATGGACAGTAACTGAGCCATTACAAAGATCTGCAGTAGTTAAGCCATTACAAAGATGGGCAGTTGTTAAGCCATTACAAAGATGTGCAGTAGTTAAGTCATTACAAAGATGGGCAGTAACTGAGTCAAAACAAAGATGTGCAGTAGTTAAGCCATTACAAAGATGGGAAGTAACTGAGCCATTACAAGATGTGCAGTAGTTAAGCCATTACAAAGACACGCAGTAGTTAAGCCATTGCAAAGATGGGCAGTATTTGAGCAAAAACAAAGATGTGCCCTAATTGAGCCAAAACAAAGATGTGCAGTAATTGAGCC
Organism: Lymnaea stagnalis; assembly: GCA_964033795.1. Classification (NCBI taxonomy): domain Eukaryota; kingdom Metazoa; phylum Mollusca; class Gastropoda; family Lymnaeidae; genus Lymnaea; species Lymnaea stagnalis. Next base: position 270,118 of record CAXITT010000389.1, on the reverse strand, counting down.
AAAACAAAGATGTGCAGTAATTGAGCCATTACAAAGATATGCAGTAATTGAGCCATTACAAAGATGGGCAGTAATTGAGCAAAAACAAAGATGTGCAGTAATTGAGCCAAAACAAAGATGTGCAGTAATTGAGCCATTACAAAGATGTGCAGTAATTGAGCAAAAACAAAGATGGGCAGTAATTGAGCCAAAACAAAGATGTGCAGTAATTGAGCCATTACAAAGATGGGCAGTAATTGAGCCAAAACAAAGATGTGCAGTAATTGAGCCAAAACAAAGATGTGCAGTAATTGAGCCATTACAAAGATGTGCAGTAATTGAGCCATTACAAAGATGTGCAGTAATTGAGCCATTACAAAGATGTGCAGTAATTGAGCCAAAACAAAGATGTGCAGTAATTGAGCCATTACAAAGATCTGTCTGACTAAAGGCTCAAGGAAGTAATTTAGTTGTGTTGCTAAGAAAATCGAGTTTGTTCTTAAAAAGAGATTTCCACGTATGAACTTGGTGAAAAAAAAGAACAGAATAAATATTCGAATCTACCATTTTTATTCGTAGTTTTAAGCTATCTAAAAGCTATATACCTACCCCCAACGGTTATACTCTCAAAACTAAATCAAATATACAACTAAAACAATTTGTGCATCAGGTATACACAAATGGTATTGTTGCCTCTTTGCATGTGTATTATAAAAGATTTTCTTGCGGTATGTGTATTATAAATAATGTTCTTGTTGACTCGTTGTATGTGCAGTATGAGAGAGGGAAGGAATATTAAAAAAAAGTACATAAATTCAAACATCCAAGACTGGAAAATAAGTTAGTTTGTTCTCATGGAGTGATAAAACCAATATTCAAATTTGGCCAAATTTGTAGTAAAGAGGGGAATAATATTCAAATTATCATTACTGGGTTGTTTTTTTAATATTCGTCCATCCCCCAACAATTTCTTTTTTTTTTTTTTTTTTGGTGTCATTATAGACAGATATTAAGGGATCATAATTAAAGATAATTCACAACAGACGATGTACAAATAATGCATGCCCTTAAAGAAAATACACTTGGAAAGCAAGGTAATACAAACAGTTGCCCATGAGAAGAAACCATAATGTGAGGCTGATTTTAAACGTTAAAAAAAGGCAATTAAAGTAACAACCCCCCCCCCCCGAAAGCCATTCTCACTCTGTGACCGCAAGAGCACATTTCTGCTCACCTGCAATGCGCGCCTGCAACTCCTCACTGGGTGTGATGCTCATGGGCTTCTTCTCGAATCCAATTTCTTTTCCCATCCAGCTATTTATNCTGCACGCTGGAAGGTGAGAAGGGGGGGGGGGGGGGGTCAAAGTTGAGCTAAACGACAAATCAGTATCATTTTTACATAAAGATATACACGCATCGCTGGCTGGCTGCTGTTATCTGTTAAATAATGATATACACGCATAGCTGCCTGTCGTTATGTTACATAATGAGGATACATCCATGTCGGCCTGCCGTTATCTACTATCTGGTTAGGTGCGAGAACGAACCACAAGGAGTGGGTGGGGGTGGAATTAAATTCCTCTTTATAATTACCACCAAAAAAAAAAAAAATAAGCAACAACTCTCAACAAGGATATCCCATTAAAAATAAATTAATGAAATGACATGACAAACAATAATTCCCCCCCTCCCTTTTCTTTTAAATTTCCAACTTTTTAAAAAAGTTTAATGAGAGTAACATTACGCATCAGCTGTAACAGTGGTTATATCGAGCGGGACTTAAACTGCAGCTCCCAAGACTTTATCGAAATACTCCCTCACTACCGTCTGGGGTGGAGAAAACGCAAATTTTCTTAAGGACATTTTTTAGCCATTGCCCCATGTTAGCTGATGTCACGTCGAGTTACTACAAGAGTCCTGTTTGATTGAACCTTTACAGATGTTTAGTGCACCTGTTGTCTTTTGATTGGAGCAGGGGGTTCTCAACCTGTGCGGTGTCACGAGCCATTTCGGCGTCGAACTAACCTTACACAGGTCGCCTAAGACAATCGGAAATCACATATGTATGAAGTAGCAATGAAACAAATTTTATGGTGGGGGGGGGGTCACCACAACACGTGGAACTGCATTAAAGGGTGTCGGCGTTGGGAAGGTCGAGGACCGCTGGTTGAGAGGTGAGTCTCAGTATTACCTGTTCAGCAGGTGGTAGTTGGCGTCCCGCTCGTACTTGAAGGTCAGCCTCCCGTAGCTCACGTGATTCAAGTTCTTCAGCCACTCGAAGTAGGACACGGTGACGCCACCCGCGTTGATGTAGAGGTCGGGGATGACCAGGACCTTACGGGCTATGAGGATGCTCTCAGCGGCAGGAGTCGTCGGGCCATTGGCGCCCTCTGCGATGATTTTTGCCTACGGGGGTGATTGTTGCAAAATGAGACATTTAGTAAAAGTTGAATTTTAGTGTTTCCTCTGCATCTGTCTCGGACTTAACACCATATAGAAAGTATTTAAATTTGGCGAACACTTAAGTTGTTTTTGTTTTTTTAATACTTTCTATTTCTTGTCATTTCTTCGTCTGTCCTGTTTGCCGAGGAAGGCTTTTAGCCGAAACTTTCCTTTTTTTATTTATTGTCCTGTCTTTCTGTTTCAAGCTTCCACTATAAGTAATATCTCAGACATTTGACGTGGATTTGAATTATGTGAAGAAATACTTTTCTACGGCACAAAGACTTTGGTACAAGAAATTGTTTACTAACTGCAATATGAAAATTTCTTGTTAATAGTATAATTGCTGCACGTTTCAAAACAACCATTTTAAATTCAGACAACTTATATTCATTAGTTTGATAAAAAAATATCAAAAGTAATTATGTTAGTTTGTTCTATGGAGGTAGGGCGTCCAAAAATTTAGGGCTGACTTGGGAGCAAAAGTCCGTCCTTGGGCGTATCATTTATGTTTGACCCCAATCTGTCATCAATGTGCCACAATCATTCACGCGTGTACATGTCTCTGTCACGATGTGCCATTATCATTCATGCGTGTGCATGTCACTGTCACGATGTGCCACTTTCATTCACGCGTGTACATGTCTCTGTCACGATGTGCCACTATCATTCGTGTGTGCACCTGTCAATGTCATGGTGTGTCCCTATCATTCATGCGTGAACATGTCTCTTTCACCGGTGCGCCACTATCATTCATGTGTGCACCTGTCTCTGCCATGGTGTGTCCCTATCATTCATGCGTGAACATGTCTCTTTCACCGGTGCGCCACTATCATTCGCGTGTGCACCTGTCTCTGTAATGGTGTGTCCCTATCATTCATGCGTGAACATGTCTCTTTCACCGGTGCGCCACTATCATTCATGTATGCACCTGTCAATGTCATGGTGTGTCCATATCATTCATGCGTGAACATGTCTCTTTCACCGGTGCGCCACTATCATTCGTTTGTGCACCTGTCAATGTCATGGTGTGTCCCTATCATTCATACGTGAACATGTCTCTTTCACCGTTGCGCCACTATCATTCGTGTGTGCACCTGTCTCTGTCATGGTGTGTCCCTATCATTCATGCGTGAACATGTCTCTTTCACCGGTGTGCCACTATCATTCATGTGTGCACCTGTCTCTGTCATGGTGTGTTCCTATCATTCATGAGTGAACATGTCTCTTTCACCGGTGCGTCACTATCATTCGTGTGTGCACCTGTCTCTGTCATGGTGTGTCACTATCATTCATGCATGAACATGTCTCTTTCACCGGTGCGCCACTATTATTCATGTGTGCACCTGTCAATGTCATGGTGTGTCCCTATCATTCATGCGTGAACATGTCTCTTTCACCGGTGCGCCACTATCATTCATGTGTGCACCTGTCAATGTCATGGTGTGTCCCTATCATTCATGCGTGAACATGTCTCTTTCACCGGTGCGCCACTATCATTCGTGTGTGCACCTGTCAATGTCATGGTGTGTCCCTTTCAATCAGTCGTGAAAATGTCTCTTTCACCGGTGCGCCACTATCATTCATATGTGCACCTGTCTCTGTCATGGTGTGTCCCTATCATTCATGCGTGAACATGTCTCTTTCACCGGTGCGCCACTATCATTCGTGTGTGCACCTGTCAATGTCATGGTGTGTCCCTTTCAATCAGTCGTGAAAATGTCTCTTTCACCGGTGCGCCACTATCATTCATATGTGCACCTGTCTCTGTCATGGTGTGTCCCTATCATTCATGCGTGAACATGTCTCTTTCACCGTTGCGCCACTATCATTCGTGTGTGCACCTGTCTCTGTCATGGTGTGTCCCTATCATTAATTGGTGAACATGTCTCTTTCACCGGTGCGCCACTATCATTCGTGTGTGCACCTGTCTCTGTCATGGTGTGTCACTATCATTCATGCATGAACATGTCTCTTTCACCGGTGCGCCACTATCATTTATGTGTGCACCTGTCTCTGTCATGGTGTGTCTCTATCATTCATTCGTTAATATGTCTCTTTCACCGGTGCGCAACTATCATTCGTGTGTGGGCACCTGTCTCTTTGATCGGTGCACCACTGTCATTCATGCGTGTAAATGACTCCAGCGTACCTGAATGTCATTGGCGATCTTCGCCGTGATCTGCTTCTCACTAGCCGCGGGCACGAGGATGTCGCATTTCTCTGTCAGCAGGTTGCCGTGATAGGGCTCGGCCCCGGGGAAGCCCACAATGGTGCCGTGGGCTTTCTTGTACTCGTGCAGGCAGGCGGGGTCGATCCCTTTCGGGTTGTAGATGCTGCCGTCGATCTCGGCGACCCCCACGCACAACGTCCCCGCGCGGTGCAGGTAGCGCGTTGTGTGGTAGCCAACATTGCCGAAACCCTGCGGGCGAAATCGAGAAAACCGCAGGGTGTCAATTTGACAATGCCGAAGCAATGATATGGGACTGTTAGTAAAGTGTAATAAATATAACTATTGTAGGTAACTTACAATAAGTAAGAACATTTTTTTTAAGACACAACAAAAGAATGATAAATATGGAAACCTACAGTTGGCCCATCGTGTTGATCTACTGCAGTGGTTCTCGCCCTTCTTAATGCCGCGATCCTTTAATGCAGTTCCTCGTGTTGTGGTCACCCCCAAACATAAAATTCTTTTGGTTGCTACTTCATAAATATGATTTTCGATCGTCTGAGGCGACCCCTGTGTAAGGGTCGTTAACCGCCCCCCCCCCCACCAATCCAAAGGCGTCGCGACCCACAAGTTGAGAACCACTGATCTACTGGTTCTTCACATTATTGGTAGATCAGAAAGCGCATCAGACATAATTTTAAAAAAAATATTTAATTTTTTTCAGGCACTAAAGTGCTCATGACATTCTCCATTTTCTCATTTATGCAGGTACATCGAGTTGTGAGTGTATAAATACCGTTAAATTGTAGATGAAGATTTTTTGCCATACATACCTGCACAATGAACTCCTTTTGGTGAAAGCCAGGCGCCAGGCCAATGCTCTCCATGTAGTCGGCGTTCATGATGAAATTCTTGATGCCGAAGAAAACGCCACGGCCGGTGGCTGAGATCCTGCCGTGTATACCACCCTGGTGGAACGGGAGACATGAAGGCGGTCATGGGGGGCAACCAGTGGCAAAGGTACGGCTTTTATACGGCTACTACACACATTGGTTGTAGTTGTTTATTTTTAAAGTGAGCTTGGCCTAACAAAATAACACAGGACCACGTTATTGGGGGGGGGGGAGGGGGGGGAGGTGGGGGGAGGTACTTTGAAATAAACGGACAGGACGGAGGTTTATTTTTTTGGTGTGTCCCTTTCAATCAGTCGTGAAAATGTCTCTTTCACCGGTGCGCCACTATCATTCATATGTGCACCTGTCTCTGTCATGGTGTGTCCCTATCATTCATGCGTGAACATGTCTCTTTCACCGGTGCGTCACTATCATTCATGTGTACACCTGTCAATGTCATGGTGTGTCCCTATCATTCATGCGTGAACATGTCTCTTTCACCGGTGCGCCATTATCATTCGTGTGTGCACCTGTCAATGTCATGGTGTGTCCCTATCATTCATGCGTGAACATGTCTCTTTCACCGGTGCTTCACTATCATTCATGTGTGCACCTGTCAATGTCATGGTGTGTCCCTATCATTCATGCGTAAACATGTCTCTTTCACCGGTGCGCCACTATCATTCATCTGTGCACCTGTCTCTGTCATGGTGTGTCCCTATCATTCATGCGTGAACATGTCTCTTTCACCGGTGCGCCACTATCATTCGTGTGTGCACCTGTCTCTGTAATGGTGTGTCCCTATCATTCATGCGTGAACATGTCTCTTTCACCGGTGCGCCACTATCATTCATGTATGCACCTGTCAATGTCATGGTGTGTCCCTATCATTCATGCGTGAACATGTCTCTTTCACCGGTGCGCCACTATCATTCGTGTGTGCACCTGACTCTGTCATGGTGTGTCCCTATCATTCATGCGTGAACATGTCTCTTTCACCGGTGCGCCACTATCATTCATGTGTGCACCTGTCTCTGTCATGGTGTGTTCCTATCATTCATGAGTGAACATGTCTCTTTCACCGGTGCGTCACTATCATTCTTGTGTGCACCTGTCTCTGTCATGGTGTGTCACTATCATTCATGCGTGAACATGTCTCTTTCACAGTGCGCCACTATTATTCATGTGTGCACCTGTCAATGTCGTGGTGTGTCCCTATCATTCATGCGTGAAGATGTCTCTTTCACCGGTGCGCCACTATCATTCGTGTGTGCACCTGTCAATGTCATGGTGTGTCCCTTTCAATCAGGCGTGAACATGTCTCTTTCACCGGTGCTTCACTATCATTCATGTGTGCACCTGTCAATGTCATGGTGTGTCCCTATCATTCATGCGTGAACATGTCTCTTTCACCGGTGCGCCACTATCATTCGTTTGTGCACCTGTCTCTGTTATGGTGTGTCCCTATCATTCATGCGTGAACATGTCTCTTTCACCGGTGCGTCGCTATCATTCATGTGTGCACCTGTCAATGTCATGTGTCCCTATCATTCATGCGTGAACATGTCTCTTTCACCGGTGCGCCACTATCATTCGTGTGTGCACCTGTCAATGTCATGGTGTGTCCCTTTCAATCAGTCGTGAAAATGTCTCTTTCACCGGTGTTATATATATATATATATATATATATATATATAAATATGTATCAAAAATGAAGCCATCGAAGTCTGCTTACAGAATGACCCATTAACATCTGAGTATGAATCAGTCCTCGGAAAATTTCAACTTTAAACCAAGATAAACAAATGGCATTCTTCGCTTTTATCTTGCGTCTTCAAATGTAGTAACAAATTATTTTTTTATTTATTTTTATTATTTTACGAAAGAATAAAGATGTATTCTGTCAAAGTTGTTCAATCTCGCAACTGCTTACCTGAATAGTTTTTGGGGTTAATTTTAACCCCAGCTTTGGCGCCACCAAACGGCACATTGACCATGGCACACTTGTAGGTCATCAGAGCTGCCAGGGCAGCCACATCGTCATAGTCAACGTTTTCACTGGGTGGGGTGGGGGAGGAAAGGTAGCAACACAAATGAGTACACGTATTTAACAAATTTCCCCCCTCCTCCCCGCCTCTCTCTCTCTCTCTCTCTCTCTCTCTCTCTCTCTCTCTCCGCCTCCACTTTCCCCTCAACGTTTGACATTTAATGCATACCACTGACAACGAATTAGACAGTTTTGTCCGTGTCATCGGACACGGGCCATTACCCTCAGTTACTGTAACAATGTTAAAGAACAGGACTTTCAATCTTTTTGCAGCACAGCACCCCCCCCCTTAACCTCTTTTAATTTGGAAACGTATCCCGCACCTCCATCTTGTTTTCAATACATATTGCCCACACACCCCTACCACGATAAAAATGCTCATAAATATGGAAATAAACCTCATTTATGTTCTTGGTCTTCCCGCCACCCATGAAACTGCACCCCTGAACCCAATAAGGGCGCTGCGGCCAGCCCTGGTTAAGAACCCACGTTTTGTTACCTGTGTGATCGGCTTGCCCGTGACGCAAGCGCGGGCGTTGATGTCCATGAAGCCGATGGACGTCGTGTACTGGTCAGCGATCCAGCTCATTTCCCTCTCGGTGGTCCCCATGTCAGGGGCGTGCACGTCTATGCCAGGGTGGATGAATCCCTTCTTGGCGAACTCTAAGGTCATCCGTCGGGTGATCCTCTCCAGCTCGGCATCTGTCAAAAAAGAATTTGAAACAAAAAATATGTGTTTTTTTAAAGATATATGTCGATGGCCGTGTACACAAACCATCATCTTCACTGATAGTTAGTTGATGGCAGTGTACACAAATCAACATCTTTACTGATAGTTAATTGATGGCAGTGTACACAAATCAACATCTTCACTGATAGTTAGTTGATGGCAGCGTACACAAAACCAACAGATCTTACTGATTGGTATTTTATGGCCATGTACACAAAAACAACATATCTCACTGATAGGTATTTGATGGCCGTATACACAAAACAAACATATCTTACTGATAGGTATTTTATGGCCGCGTACCAACAAACAGATCTCACTGATTGGTATTTTATGGCCGTGTACACAAAAAACAACAGATCTTACTGATAGGTATTTTATGGCCATGTACACAAAAAACAACAGATCTTACTGATAGGTATTTTATGGCCATGTACACAAAAAACAACAGATCTTACTGATGGGTATTTTATGGCCGTGTACACAAAACAAACAGATCTTACTGATAGGTATTTTATGGATGTGTACACAAAAAACAACAGATTTACTGATAGGTATTTTATGGCCATGTACACAAAACCAACAGATCTCACTGATAGGTATTTTATGGCCGTGTACACAAAAAACAACAGATCTTACTGATAGGTATTTTATGGCCATGTACACAAAAAACAACAGATCTTACTGATAGGTATTTTATGGCCATGTACACAAAAAACAACAGATCTTACTGATGGGTATTTTATGGCCGTGTACACAAAAAACAACAAATCTTACTGATAGGTATTTTATGGCCGTGTACACAAAACCAACAGATCTCACTGATAGGTATTTTATGGCCGTGTACACAAAACCAACAGACCTCACTGATACTTAATTGTTGCCGGTTCCACAAACCACCAGACCTCACTGAGAGATAGTAGAAAGGATCTAACAGACACTAACAACGTATTAGCAATGTGAGGAACTAGCATAACTCTATCCGCCGTGGCTCGGCACCTGAATACGATTTTGTCAAATAGCACTGGGGGTAACAAGGCATTTTGATGTTCTCAAAGTATCAGTACAAGACTTGGGGGCATCACATGTCTGTGATTGATAGAGCGATAAAAGCTTGTGTCTGAAATTGTGATCCACCAGAAGTCTGTCTTCTGAAATTTTGATCCATCAGAGTGTCTTCTGAAAATTTTGATCCATCAAAGTCTGATTTATGAAATTGTGATCCATCAAAGTCTGATTTATGAAATTTTGATCCATCAAAGTCTGTTTTATGAAATTTTGATCCATCAAAGTCTGAATTATGAAATTGTGATCCATCAAAGTCTGATTTATGAAATTTAAAGTTAATGGAAGTCTGGACATGGAAGTTTGAGTACTCAAGTCCTAATATATATATATAATATATATATTATATATATATATATATATATATATATATATATATATATATATATA
>CAXITT010000389.1:245972-260145 GCA_964033795.1 Lymnaea stagnalis | reverse complement strand
CTTGTAGGTCATCAGAGCTGCCAGGGCAGCCACATCGTCATAGTCAACGTTTTCACTGGGTGGGGTGGGGGAGGAAAGGTAGCAACACAAATGAGTACACGTATTTAACAAATTTCCCCCCTCCTCCCCGCCTCTCTCTCTCTCTCTCTCTCTCTCTCTCTCTCTCTCTCTCCGCCTCCACTTTCCCCCCAAAGTTTGACATTTAATGCATACCACTGGCAACGAATTTGACAGTGAATTCAAAAGCTACGAGAAAGAGAAAATCTAAGACTAACCGACTAACCTAAATCTAAGCCATCCATCCAACCCTGTGCCTCACCCCTTCCACTCAGACCTAACCGGTGCTTTTCTTTTCCATGTTTGGATTCCCAGCTGCTGTAGATATTTTTCCACACCATCCATCCCTCTAAGCCTAGGTCTGCCTTTGGGTAGTTTTCCTCTTGTGTTTTGGTGGTGCACCCTCTTCACTCCTCTGTTATTTGGCATTCTTTCTAACTGTCCCACCCAGCGTAACCTGCACTTTTTTTTTTATTTCTGCTTCTAACGTGGGATCCTGATATAGTCCATACAATTCCTGGTTGAGTAGTATAGTATATCCATATTTATCCTCTGTTGGTCCGTATATACTTTCCTAATCTAATCCACGCTTACTTCATATGATTCCAACGTACCGTAACCCGATTTCCACAATGCAGAGCCTTATCCCGACTTACCTGAACTTTACCCCCAGATTTAACCGACATTCCAAATCTGCCCCAGACGTCTTGCTCTCACCTGAACCTGATCCCGCCTTTGCTGGGGGTCCTGTGCTGCTTGTGCTGTGCGCGGCACGCCTGGATAACATCGACCGTCCCGTCGTCTCTCTTCAAGGGGAATGAGATGGTCAGAACGTGGGAGCAGGGCTTGATGACCGAGAGGATGCCTCGGATCCTGTTGATCTTCTCCTCGACGGTCATGTTGGTCACTTTGTTTTGCCTTGACGTTACAGAGAAGATAGGGGGCAGATTTGAAATGAAATAGAAGAGACATAAAAATCCAGTGGGGTCAATGGCGTTAAGGTCACTCGGTGTATAAACACCTGGGTGTATTCCGGTGCTATCAAAAGTGGTCGCCCACTTCCCGGAACACGTCCGCAAGTTATCTGTCGCTGATCAGCAACAACAACAAAAAAAAGAGCAGAACGTCTAAGATTATATAAAATTGAAAAATACCAGTAAACTTAATCATTAATCACTGCTTCAATTTGCGTAACATTTGCCGGCCCGTTTGTCAGAGTTTGAAAAGATCTGCTGTAATCCCCGATGGACTTCGTCTCTGGTAAGACCCCCCTCAGAATTCTTGTATATAAAAAAATGATTACAAAAATAAGACAACGATTTTGTGTGAACACGCGTCTGATGGTCTGTCCCACTGTGAATCTCGCACTCTCCTTTAACTACTTTTTTTAATACAAATATCCGTATTTTAAAAAAAATCTTTTTCAGGGAGCTCGACAGAGAAAGATATAGAAACGGCAAGAAGTGGAATGGGCTTGAAACAAGAACTCAGTGTAGACATTATTGTTTTCAAAAAATATGATTGGCTTGAAGAAAAAAAAGGTCAACGACAAAGTTTTCTATTGCATATCAACTTTCTTTCTACATAGCCTCAATGCACGGAAACCTGCATATCAACTTTCTTTCTACATAGCCTCAATGCACGGAAACCTGCATATCAACTTTCTTTCTACATAGCCTCAATGCACGGAAACCTGCATATCAACTTTCTTTCTAAATAGCCTCAATGCACGGAAACCTGCATATCAACTTTCTTTCTACATAGCCTCAATGCACGGAAACCTGCATATCAACTTTCTTTCTACATAGCCTCAATGCACGGAAACCTGCATATCAACTTTCTTTCTACATAGCCTCAATGCACGGAAACCTGCATATCAACTTTCTTTCTACATAGCCTCAATGCACGGAAACCTGCATATCAACTTTCTTTCTACATAGCCTCAATGCACGGAAACCTGCATATCAACTTTCTTTCTAAATAGCCTCAATGCACGGGAACCTGCAATTGCTCCGCGCGTGCACAGAGGTCACCCGGTACTGCAGTTGTACCAGGAATAGCTCACTGGGGATCCGGTACATATTGGAGCAAACAGTTACAAGAATCTGAACCGTTTAGACTCAGCCAACCCGGTGTTCAATACAGCAGCGGGTCCATGCCGTGGCTCACAGTACTAATGAACAACAAGATAGATGCGAGCGTAACTGAAGCTTTGTGGACATTAGACAAACAAGTGGTGATGAAAATATTATGGTTGTTTCCCGTTTCATAAGTTCTGAAAACGTCCTGACTTATTGTTAAATTATTATATACATGTAGGAATTAAGTTTTAGTTTTTATTTATTTATTATGCAAGAAACTCACACGAAGTTATCCAAGAGTTTTTGCTCCAGCAGCGCCGAGGCTCTGTCGAAGAAATGGTCGATCACGTGAGTGAGCTTCATGTTCTCGTCGTCGTCAGGTGACCCGGAGGTGGTCTGCTTGTTGGTAAGAGTTCTCTTTCCTGCTTTTGCCCACAGGTGATCCCGAGGGCGCACTGCACCCGTTACGTCCCGGGAGTTGTTGGGCTGCTGGGAGTTCGTATGGCTGCCACGCTGAAGAAAGTTGGTCTCCTCCGCGCGAGAACCACGGAAAACGTGTTTTAATCTGAAATAACACTCTCCGGCAAACTTCAGCTGAACTCTCATCGTGTTTAAATATTGGGGGTTCGTATCTTGAATACTTCGTAACGTCGATTCACGGGTATTAATTTTTTTGTTTTATGCACTGGATAGCTTTGATCTACGCATTGGTTTCGATGTACTAGTGAGGTCTTCAACTAGGTTTTAATTTCACTAAGTATTATATACTTTAAGATCTGAATTTCCTAAAAATACCAAAATCTTAACATGTCGATGCATTTCTAGAACACAAAAATGATCACTTATAAACACGTGACTTGATATTCACACTGTAGTTTTAGATACTGCTCGGGTAGGACTAGCGGTAAAAGTTATAAAAAAATAGAGCTGTCATTTACGGTTCATGCGTTTCCGTCTGTTCTCGAAGTTTCGAGAATGCTTGATGTGGGGAGAAAACTCTTTGTCGTCTGCATTCATTCCCTCAAGAACTCTCGGGTCTTAAGGTGGACACCTTATTTGTGAATAAATTCATTCATACGGATCGTGTCCTCGACACACTAAAAAAAATCAACAACTTCTTCAAAGCTTGTTTACTTTGCAATCGGCAACTAGACTATTTTTTTTTTTTAAAGTTGTGTGCTACGTCATATAAATTTCCTGTGTTGCTGCCTCACACAAATTCCCTAAATTGAACGCCATATTTTAAACTACTTTTAAAAATTATACGTATGTTTTCAAAAAAATTTATTTTAGAATAATATTGACCCTATAATTTTAAAGTGTTAGTCTAAATCCTTATTAAACGAGTTCGACATAGTCTCTTAGTCACCCATTTGTATTTTAAAATGTTTCACAGTGTTATTTTGCACACTAGCACTTACATCAAAAAGTGCGCACTTGTCGTGAAGCGTTCAGACGAATTGTCAAAGAAACCGAAAACGCACGAAACACTAAGAAATCCTTTTTTCGTAGTTTTAATGACTTTTTATAAGATATATATAAACAATTTTGAGCCTTGACAAAGTAAAGCTATAAGTGATTTACAATTGATATTTTTACGATGTTTCCCTGTGTCCAAATGGTAAACAAATATGACGCCACCAGTTAGTGTTGACCATTGAAACTTTAATGTCAACCATGAAATTCGTCTGCACACAGGTCATCAGCTTCGCCGTATTTGTGTACTGTGCGACGGACGCACTGGGTGACCCCCAAGACACAGTGGCACCGTTGCCGCGAACTCTCAGACCGGTTAGTATTTGGTTTTGCTACTTTGCTTCTGTGTGTTTGGGTTGCGATTAGGAGAGGGGGGAAAAAGGAAGGGGGAGGGGTTTACTCTGAATGATTTACATATCTGATCTCTTTCACAAGTGTGTTTAAGCAGCTTCCCGTCGTCTTGACTAATTCTTGCCGTTGCATGAATAGGCAAGGACGAGAGAATGACCAACTGAGGAACTCTCTATCACTTCAAAAAAAAAAAAAAATACAGCTCAAGTCAAGTTCAATCCACAGAAAATGCCTAGACAAGCAACAACGAAATAGTACCTCCGGTGGATGGCATTCGTTAACCTTGGAGGGCAGCTTATGATAGAGAGTGCGAAACTGTGAAATTTAACCCGGAGATGTTGTCACCGTAGGTGATACACAATTTTTAAAATGTCGCTAACTTCTGCGACGTAGAGGGCATAAAGAGCACAGTGAGACACACATAAGACACACTGCTGGTCATCTACTACATCCTGGTCTATTTCCAGTCATCTTGGCTTATCCTTGCCATTGGATCAAATAGACGAGTGAGTGAGGCTGACGAATTGAGCAGCTCTCCCTCACATTAAACAAAGTACGGCTCAAGTCAAGTCGAGGCTACTACTCAAGTAAAAGTAAAAAATTGCTTGACCATCTTCGCATGCGAAGCACGAACATCCTTATTATCATCGTGTTTATTGGTCTGTTTGCCTCTCCCCTTTCTGTAACTCTTTGTCTTTCTGGCTCTCGTTGCTTGTCTGTCCTTCTCTGTCCTTTTCTGTCTGACTGCGTCTGTCTTCATTTCTGTCTGACCGTTGGTATGTCTTTCTGTGTGACCGTCTGACTTTCTGTCTGACCTTCTGTCTTGACTTTCTGTCTGAATTTCTGTCTGAATTTCTGTCTGAATTTCTGTCTGTCTTTCTATCTGACTGTCTCGCCTCTCCCGATCCCAATTTTTTTTTCTCCCTTACAATGTTTCAACAAGTCTTCTCAGGCCAATTGATCAATGTATTTCTTTTAAAAACGCACGAATCATTAAACACGCAATGTCATTCTGTCCCACACAGTATTACAGCCCGATCACATACCTGGTATCAATGGATTTGTAAGTTGCTCTTGATGTATCTTCCAGGTCCAATCCAGTAACCACCAGAAGTCCCAGGACGAACATTGGCGCGAAAAGAGACAAGCCATGAAAGGTCAGTCAAACTGACCGCTGGCTGTGGACAATACATACATTTTTAAAACAATGATTTTCAGAGGACGTGGGGAGAATCGGGACGAGCAACCTCTTTATGTCCCTCTTAAAATGTGTAATATTACAGAAATCTTGGTTCTTAATCTGTTAGCAATCAATTGCGATTAAAAATAAATGTAACGTTGAAAAAAAAACAGCACTTTTTATGTAAGACTTAGGACGGAGCTTTTATAAAAACAATTAAACATATTACCTATAGATGTTCTTTCAATGGCCCCTAAAAAGAGGCCCTAAGGAAGAGGGAGCCCGTGGGTCAACAAAATCCCCGCTGTCCCCCCTCACCTCCAGACATATTTTTTTTTTAAATCCCCAGTGACCCCCCTGAACCCAATTACCCATTTGCCCCCAAACCATGGTTTGTTTGTTTTTTTAAGCCTGCTGACGCCCCTCGCCCCCAATAATATAGTAAGGGGCCTCGTATTCGAATCAACGTCATTCCTTTTTAGATTTAATTTGAAATCTAATGTTTTAGTTGACGATCGTGTGCGTGGAAATACAATCCCCCCCCCACCAACCCTCACACAACTACCCGAAAAACCAAATCTATCAGTTGTTACCAACTAAAAAATATACACATTTTCTAGAAATGAATCGTGAATCAACGTCATTCCTTTTTAGATTTAATTTGAAATCTAATGTTTTAGTTGACGATCCGGGGCGTGGAAATACAACCCCCCCCCCCCAACCCTCACACAACTACCCGAAAAACCAAATCTATCAGTTGTTACCAACTAAAAAATATACACATTTTCTAGAAATGAATCGCATTCAGCTAAATTACTGAATGCCAACAATAATATTATAGCTTGTTTAAAGTGTTGAAAGTGTGGAAACTGCCACACGGAATACTCATATAAGAGCAAGATTTCGTTATTGAATTTTCAAATAGAAAACTATCTTCAGTGCTGGTATTTTACTTATTTTTAAAACCCATTTTCTGCCATTGTATGAATTGTGCTAAATATGTGCATGTTAAATGTACGCAGAGGGCCAGCCTATTCCTGGGCTTGAGACTGACACGGACGACCCCAATGGTATATATCATTCGCTGAACGAACTGAAGGCTATGAGACCCGGGCCGGGTGTGCAGTGGCGAGACCAGATGCCGGTCGCTGGGAGTTACAACAGTACTGAATTGAGGAGAAAGAGAAATGCTGACGGCACCAAGTACAGAAGGGGAAGGTTGAATGCATCACGGAATCTGAAAGCGGGCAGCGGGGAGGTGTTCCGTCTGAACAGTGACCGCGGGAAAGTAGCCGGCCTGAATGATGACCACGGGAAGGTGGCTGGTCTGCCTGGCGACATTGGGAAGGTGACCGGTCTGACCGGCGACCATGGGAAGGTGGCCAGCCTGCCAGGTGACCATGAGAAGGTGATCGATCTTAAAGGAAACTCTGACAAAGAGGCCGGTCACAGCCATGGAAGTGTAACAATGAATGACACCAATAATCAAGATGACATAAACGCCATCAATGAAACGAAGTCACTTACGAAGTCGGAGCCATTTAAGAGAGACGAAGGCTCAGAGCAAGGGTCCCTGTTTAAAGCACGAGACAGGAATTTGGCTCTTAAAATTTCCGCGTTTGACCCGAACACCCCAACGATAAATCAGCTGAACCGTAGTCGAAACGTTTTCACTATAGCGAATGACACGCTGGACGAGTTTAGACTGAGAGTCAAGATGCAGGATGGTAAGGTTAGTGAAAAAAATGGCCACATAAATAGAAGTTTGACCACGGGACCTAGAAGATCATTGCCTCAAAAGATGTACACTAATTCCAGTTACATTCCAGCCATCGGGAAACTCCAAAGCGGTGAAGTAAAGAGTAATGGCGAGATCATCAATAGTACGTCGAAAAGTCTATACGGGGAGAAGAATTCTCGCGGTTTCTCTTTCGAGGCGATTTCGAGAGCGAAACGGCGAGCTAAAAATTACGACGCAGATTACGATGATGGTGACGATGACGACGATGATGACGATGACAACGAGGACGACGGTGAAGATGACAGAAGAAAGCGAAATGCCCCAGCTAAGTCATCGCTAAACAAAGCTAATGATCGAACGACGGCCCCGCAGGGTGAACAAGGCAAGATACATATATTGAGAGCCGAGCCGATAAGGCTGCGCAAGAACACAACCTCAGTGGCGGGAGTTCATCCAGTGCATGGCTTCGTATCAACGCAGACAGTTGTGGACAAAAGTCTTTGGCTGGGAAATGAGGCCAGTGAAGCGACCAGGCATAAAAGACAAACCCTCGGCTTAGATTACGAAGATGGTGACGATGACGACGATTATTACGATGACAACGAGGACGACGGTGAAGATGACAGAAGAAAGCGAAATGCCCCAGCTAAGTCATCGCTAAACAAAGCTAATGATCGAACGACGGCCCCGCAGGGTGAACAAGGCAAGATACATATATTGAGAGCCGAGCCGATAAGGCTGCGCAAGAACACAACCTCAGTGGCGGGAGTTCATCCAGTGCATGGCTTCGTATCAACGCCGACAGTTGTGGACAAAAGTCTTTGGCTGGGAAATGAGGCCAGTGAAGCGACAAGGCATAAAAGACAAACCCTCGGCAATAAAGATGATGGGGACGATGACGATGTTGACCAGAGTGCTGACGACGACAAACCCGACGATGACAAAGAAGATGACGATAACGACAACGAGGAGGAACAAGGCAACATCGACAAAGAGAACGACGACAAAAATGACGATGATAAGCAAAAAAGAGAGACAGTCGATGATAACGAGGGTCGTGGTGGCAATGATGACGACGACGACGAGGGCGACAAGAGAAAGAAGAGAAGCATATCCAGGGTTCCAGAGAAGACGATGGCGAGGAACGACAGAGAGTTTGTTGGGAAAGTTGCTCGAGGCTTTCACCTTGACAAAAGCCATATGAGCACGAGCAGCCTCGACACTTTGCCACAAGCTAAAGACTCGAACCCCGACCTCACAAATCTAGTCCCTTCGAAGGGACGAACTATTTTAGACATTGACCTTGAGGCGAGGCTGCGCAGGTCAAGTGAGGTTAACAGACGTAAGCGTAATAGAGGAAGGGCCGATGAGGATGACAACGATGATGAGGATGATAAAAATGGTGATGATGATGAGGGGGATGATGATGGAAGCGAGGGTGTCGATAGAAAAAGGAAACGAAGTGCTGAAGGGAGCCGGCGTTTAGAGAAGCAGCCCGAAGAGATGTTATCGAAAATTGGTGACGCCGCTGAGCCGCGACGTGGCAAGGAGTGGAAACGTAGTGCGGCAATGTTTGAAAGAACCAATCGGTCCAATAGTAGCCCTATGGTAGAAGCACATTTGGGTCAAGTTGGCGCAAACTCTGATGACGTTGTCGGGGACAACACAAATCAAAAAGATAACCTCTCTAGCCCTCTCGTGAAAATAACAGGAGACGCAGAAAGGAACAGCAAGCAGCCGCTGGCCGTTGTCGATGGAAAGGTGAGGTCTAAGAGACAGTCCGACCGCGACGCTGACGATAAAGCTGATGATGACGACGGCGATGATGAAAATGGGGATGATAAGGTTGACGATAAGGATGATGACCAGGATAAGGATGATAAGGATAATGATGATCGAGATGATGATAGAGGCGACAATGGTGACAAAGATGATGATGATGATGACGGTGACGGGGACTCTAAAAGAAAAAAGAGAAGTCTTGCGGTGATAAAGCTACTTGCCCGCCCCTCGCAAACTGCAACCCGAAACTCGCGCTCTTCGACTGCTAAGGATGTCGACGAGAGCTTCCTGGTCAACAAGAAACGGCCTCGCGCCTTCCTCCACTTCAAAAACCGCCGTCAAAGCGACCCAGCGAATTCAAAACTCGGACGCGAAACACGGATGGGATTTAACAGCCGACTTCAAGAAATTGAAAAGGGGCACAACAACGTATACGCCCCTGTAGGGAGTTCGGGACTACGTTTCCGTAGGCAGTCCGACGATAGGGATGATGATGATGAAAGCGATGCCATTGAGGAAGAAGAGGAGGACGACGACGACGATGTTGAAGTAAGGAGTGGCAGTGATGACGATGAGGACGGTGGGGAGTACGATGACGATGACGGCGACGACAGTGAAGACGGAGAGGAGAATTATGATAGAGACGATGACAGCCGCGGCAGTCGGTACCGAAAATCTGGTTCGAAAATCAGGAAAAGAGTCACCAAGGCGCCGACACCAGCTCCCAAACCTGAGCCCGGGAAAGCTCAGCCGGAGACCCCTAATAAAGTGGCTGTCGCCCCGACGACTCCACCGGCGTCACAGCGTAAAAAGCTGCCGCACTCGACCCTGAAAGAGCTTAACGACAAACTGGCCAAGATTGAAAATGACTTGCGGAGAAAGGAAGCGATGCAGAAGGCGAGGATAGCAAAAAGATCAGGGAGGGCCGAAATGGATGTCAAGAGAGGAGGAGATATGTTGAGGACGGCAAGGGATAGGAGAAAACGATCTAGTTCTGAAGCGGGTCGTTCCAAAGCATATCCAAAATCAACCATAAAAATGGGTGTTGAGAATGAGCCCCTGAGGAAACCAGAAATACCGCCAAGTGAACCGAAGCGAAGGCAAAACTTGAGAAGACCGGCGACACGTGACGAGGCTGCGACAGTTGTTAACAATGGCGAGTCTTACGAGGACTTAAACGCAGCCATTGAAAGACACCCCATTCTACTAGGCGCGCTACCGGAATGGGGTGTGAAACTGAGGCGAATGTTTTCGGAAATATCCGAGGCATTGACTAAGCTCGAATTCGAATTTGGCGGCGATCTTCAAGCTCTGGGCGCTTCAGAGGAAGGCGATGTCACCAATGTGGAGTTTGAAGGGGAGGTACCAATACGGAGAATTGACCGTTCGCTGAAAACGAGAAGACTTAGGCGAGAGGTGTTCAAGCAGGGTGGGCCTCTCAGCGCGAAAACAAATTTTAAGCCGACATCAGGAGTTAAAAACACAAGGGGGTCGCCTCCCGTGGACCTTAGAAAATTGATACAAATTATTCGTCAAATGTCTCGTCCAAGTACATTTCAGATAATCCATAATTCGACTGGTGTGAGGGCGATGGCCGGTTCCGAAACGGAAAAGCCGTCCGGTGAATCTGGGGAGCATAGAAAAGCTAAGGGAGGCAACACCATGAATTTGAAACGACCTGCAGGTTTTGGAGTTGGCTCCTATGAGAGTCCCTCTTCTCACCCAGACCTCTTGAGTAAAACACATGGCAAGAGTTGGCCCAAGTCAACCGGTCAATACGAGGCACCATCGGTCAACGGTAAACCCCAATACAGACTGAGGTACCAGAAAAACGTTCACAGCAACGCGTTCAAAGAAGGTGGAGACAAATCGAAAAATGACTTTAGGACGGGGAAAAGATCAAACCATACATCCGATATCAACGCAACCTCCGTCCACAACCCGGAAGGTCCGGAGAGTGACCGTTCGGGCGGACCTTCAAGCACGCGGAAAAATGATTCGTGGAGCTCACGGCCGAAGGATGCACGCGCCTTCCACGAGCCAAAAACGCGCGCTGATAACAAAGCTAAAATAGACAGACTTCAGTATGTAACCGTCAAAGCGGTGGCTGAAATTAAACCCTTCCCGGCGAAGCATAAACTGAAGGCGTCGTTAAAACTGGGCGGGAAATACGGGCCCCGTCAAAATTCTGATAAAGGCACTGGACAAAACTCTTTTCCCGACCGCCCTCCACCTGCTGGAGAACCACCCAAGGTCAAGAAGATAGAGAACCCGTCGTCCGCGACAACAGCTTGGGGTGGTCGGAAAGGGGGATTAGGACGAGTCGACTTTATCGGCGATCAGAGGCGTGTTTGGTACGACGGCTTCGGGCGCAAATTTCATATGAAGAGCCCGACCGATTTTGATGATGAACCAAATCAGGAGACGGTAGGGCCAGAAGTATATGCGGGGAATAATGATGCAGGGGCGAGAAGTTTTCACAGAAACCGACCCGAATTAGGGTTCCCGTTCTTTTCGGCCAGGCAAAGATTTGATGGCAACAAGGGTGAGATAGTTTCAAATGAACAACAACCCATTTTGTACGACGAACCAAAGGATGATGGGAATACTCATAAGAAACATGACGACCAGATCGACGACTCGTTCCAATTTTTGGGAAACCCCGAAGTCTGGGGCGATTATGATCGGCGCGATGCCATTAAAAGTCATACATCTTCGGGCTTACCCGGTAAAGGCCACGTACGCTCTTCTGATGGCGATCTTCTCGGCGTTGAAGTCCCTGCTCTTCCGTACAGACTGTATGCCAAACTCATCTCGGACATCCTAACCATTCCACTGACAACACAGGGAAGGCGGAAACGCGGGGCGCGACAAAACGTTGAGAAAAGGGAGCCGGAATCCAGGCGCGAGATGCAGACGAAACGGGAAATAATGCAACTGCTGAAGGCTTTTCCCGAATCCGGGCTGGAAAAGTCCATAGTGGACCAGCTGCGCAAAGAGGACGACAGGGAGTCTCAGTCCAACGACCTGACAGCCACTATAATGAAACTGGATGAGGAAGACAACGTGCCGTTCCTTGACACGGAGGACGCCGGCGACTTGTTCACGCAAAAGAACAGGGTGAGGCGGGGCGGTGGTGACTTCCTTTCACGAGAAGCGGTCGCTCGTGGAAGCTCTAACTTGATCCAGCATCGAGGGCGGGATGATGGTGCCAAAGGTGACTTCAACATAGAAAACATGTACGGCTCCAAGGGTAGAACTGGATATATCAATCCCCGAGACATTGAGCGGACAAACATCCACCCCCAAGAGAGGCTGAAAACCCTGCCCTTCAATTATAAACGAATGGCGTGGGACTCCGTTGCCGAATCTGGACACATGCGTTCTAGGAAACCTCGGGAAACCAAGAGATTTGATGAGGAGGGTCGAGAATCCTACCCCGAACAAGATCTATCCGTGGAGGAGGAGCAGCTTGACCTCATTAACTCGGCCAGGAACATCAACAGAAATTTCGAGGACGACCCCGTCTACCTGGACGCGGTTCCCAAGCTGATAGCCGGGGACGTTAAGGTCTCGAGGGCCGCGGCCAAAGTCCTGAGGACGTCTGCCGGGTACGACGGCGACACCAAGGTGGAGGCTCTGCCTCTTCCAGGGGGTGCGTCCATGAACCTCGCCAGCCCCATACTCAATGAGGAGACCGACCTGCGGCACAGGCGCGTGGATTCGGAGGATGCCAAGAAGAATGACGAGGAAATTGAGGAGATGGACGTGATCCATTACGATGAACTCCTACGCAAGCGTAACGACGTCGCGTCGGCGGAGGAAGATGAAAATACAAACGAGAACGCTGGGAATAAGCCAACCGGCGAAGATGCCGAAAGGGAATTCGAAGAAGTCGATTCAACCAAATCCAATGACGATAAACGTGACGTCACACAAAGCGGCGACGAAACCACCCCGGTCACCAAAGCCACCAGCACTCCGCCGACGGACGACTTTGAAAGCGCCGTCAAGGAAGCAAACGACGAGACTCTGATCCTAGATGCAGAGGTGAATCCTGATATCGACGAGTCCCTGATCGACGTGACACAATCTTATGAGAGGGCGCCAAACGACAACGCCGGGAATGACGCCAAAGCACCCGACACCGAAGCTTCCACCGATAATCTCGAAACCGAGGCCTCGCAAAACCAAAATGGAGAGAAGACCGAAGAGTACGACACCGAAGCTGAACACAACTACTTCCGGCGTCAACGCCGATCCCCGAAGAGGAAGGGAGAACAAGCAGAACCGGGTGCCCGAGCGAGAACAAAAAAGCCAAAAGTCTTTGAGGGGGATAAAATAGAAGGCTACAAAAATCTAATGAAAGTTAACATAAATGAAAAGAAAATCGGCAAAAAAATAAAAGCTGAAATCAAAGGCGCCCCGAAACTGGACGCCACCGATCAGTTCTTTAAGAGCCACCGCCCCAAAACTAAAGAGCCTGTTCCGAAAACCAAGGACTACGCACTCGAAGAGATCGAGAATGAAGACTCGGATGAGTGGACGCAGCCAGATGCGGACGATGAAACGGTTGAATTGAAACAGAGTAAGGTACAGGAGGAAGAAGGCGTAATAGAAGTTGACGACAACGGGAAAAGAGATGAACCCGAAGATGAAGTCGCGTACATAGAGGTCGACTCCAGCTCAAAGAAGCCAGGTAGTTATTTTACTCACCCTGTAGCTCCAGGTCTCTTTCTCTCTCATATAATTTTGGTAGCCACAAATTCCGGTTATCCTTAGTAAATCCTATCCTACTTTTCCACTTCCACAAATCCCTAAACACTTTCCAACCTCACCATTTACACCTTCCAAAGCCCACACTGGCCCGTTTAATTCTCGGACAATGTTTTTTATCCGTCACAGTATAACACAATCATCGATACGATTTTATTTAAATTACTTCAGGGAAGAAAATTTAAATTAACTGAGATCCGAATAAATTAATGATTTATTTTTTTTCTAATTATTTAATCATTGCATACTTTATGCCAACAAATATTTAATAATGAAAAACGTTCTGGTCCACACACCCCCTCTACCCCCACAAAACCACCACCTATTTGTATTACCTGTTAGAGACCTACTCTTGGGGTGACTGGAGTGAGTGCAGCGTCACGTGTGGACTTGGTCAGCGGTTCAGGTCCAACAGATGTCAAGACGGACTGCCGTGTACCGGGAAATCTGCCAGTGAGGAGATGGAAGTGTGTGACGTGGGCGACTGCTAAAACACACTGGATTGGTGTAAGTAGGTACCGTACTTTGGGGTTTCAAGGTCAAGAGGTGTAGGCTGTAGCGGTTGTTGAAAATTTTTCTCATTGTGCTTTCTCTATTTGCCGTGTTGTTGTTTTTTTTTTTGTTGTTGTTGTTTTTTTGTGTTTTTTTTTTGGGGGGGGAGGGGGGCATGAAGGTTGAGGTGGGTGGCATAGGGGGGGGGTGCGGGTAATGTATATATGAACTACGTGT
>CAXITT010000389.1:225605-245450 GCA_964033795.1 Lymnaea stagnalis | reverse complement strand
TATATATATATATATATATATATATATATACATAACAAGTTCAATTGAGACGCAAATACCTTGCCCAAATGTGGATGCTCAGAAAAACAATTAAACATACCTTGGATGTGATTACCTGCAATCAACAGGGGTAAAAAAAGAAGAAGGAAAAAAAAAGAGAGAGATTTCCTTACCCAACCCAAGAACGAAGTATTTAACATGGCTTGCTGTTGAACTGTAACGCATCTGTGTTTGTACACTTAAAATTACAACATTTCTCTAGTGATTTTTCCCACAACCCTAATTTTGCAAAGCTCCTGTGTCACGAGATACGCAAAAAAAATTTATAACGCAAGTGGAAAATAAGAGCAAATGATTTATAACCTGATCGAGTTTCTTGTGCATATTTGTTTATTCAATTTCTTTTTTTTTTTTTTATTTCTCTAATAATTTGTAGCCAACTTACATTTAAAAATGTGTATTTATTAGTATTAGCATTTATAAAGTTATCAATTTAAATTAAAAAATGTATACATATATATTCCTGCATAACTTATTCAATCTATTGATAAATTGTTGGTAAATGTTACGTGTTGTTTAGTGCTCACTCATTCCGTGATATCGTGTGACTACTGTGACTAATCGGTGATATTAATAGACTATTTTTTGTTCACAGAGAATATAATATTTCTCTATGACTATGACTGTCTAAACTTTATGCTAGTTGGTTGGTTCCTATCTTACCTTAGACTTTAGTCCATTAAAAAATATTTCTTATCTCACCGAGACACTAAAAGGTTGCATGATTCTGTGCTTATTCAGTTTAGATGTAGTAGTACTTAAATCGCTACAACGTAAAAAATTTAAAATAACTGTTTTTATGTTAAGATTATTCAAACAATAGCAACGACAATGGACCTGAATGGATGGACTAAAAATTAGCTAGCAGACGAGTTTTATTAGTTATTTTATTTTATCAACTTTCTTTGGGCCAATCATCACTGTAACACTTTAAAAAATGGATTTTACTATCCCAAAATTTCAAAACATATTCCGTGCAATTTATAAATATAACATAATTGTATACATTGATTTTGTTTAATTAAGAAGAATTTAATTTCAGGAGATAATAATATTTTTTCGCATTAAACATTAATTTTTCAAATTTTCCGAAGATTGTTTTGAATAAACTGTAAATACTTTTATCACGGTGGTAAACGTAAGATACTTTAAGCTACGTTTTCTAGTGCGTTTTTCTTTCTAAAAGCCGGAGCTTAATTTGCGATCCCGAGAGCTTGTGACTTCCACACATGTAAAAATTAGATTTAAAAAAATTCTATTTCATTTTTGAAAAATCTTGTTATGTATTTTCTTTTCAAAAATGAGAGTGGACGTTGGTTAGTTCTAAAATGGGTAGTTATATGTTTATGAAAACATTCTGAAACTGAAACATATAGAATTTTTGTTTAATTACCCTCATATCGTGATATAACAATGAGCAATAATTGTTTAATAGTCTTTATCGCAGAATTAAATCATTACATTTTTTAATTGTTTAACCTAAATGATAACACTTCACAACTAAAATCCCAGGTAGAGCTAACGCATGGGCACTGCAAACCCTGCTGCTGCGGGGTCTGTGATATGAAACGAGACTAAAGTTGTTTCTATTGCAAAAATTCTACACTATAATTACAATGCGGCTTCTTTATATATCTTTACAGTTTAACCAAATGTGAGCGTATGGGATTTTAATTTTACACAAAATGCTTTGTGCAAACCCAAAGTAAAGACGATTATGAAAGCCCTTTAATTAACATTGTAATTCTTAACAAGAGTGCTATAAAAATATTTTTAAAAGCTCCTTATTTTGTCAAGGCTTTTACTGCCGTATTTGCAACTTAGGTACATAAGTTTACGAACTCGGTAAAACGACTCCGTAAACAAAATGGCAGCCTCCGGACGGCCTGAGCACCAGGCTCCACCAGAGATTGTAAGTTGAGGGAAAAGTCAAGGAACACCTGTAGACTAATCTATTTTTAAGGGGTGGAGAATAGGCATGCCTTCATTCCGAAAGGGGTTAAGACTAAACACGATCTTACGATAGCCTTGTCATTTTATTTGAATGATGTCCAGTGTAACAATGAACTTGTCAATAAACAAGAATAAAACATGGCAGTGGCAACATGGTAAACAAAAATTAAATGAACTATTAGACTACTGAGATTCTGAGTAGGCCTATCTATTATCTTAACTCTTACTAACAATCGCAAATTTTACAAAATGACGTAACTTCAATATTATTCAAGTTTTTAAACTTTAAATTTAAAGGCGTAGGGGTAAATTTGGGTTAACAGCAATGTCACCAATGTTATGGCTTTTGCCAAGAGTTGCCTCACCCTACTCTGGACTAGGGAGAATAGACCAACTGTAGGTGTAGTACCTGAACAATGTGTGTAATAAATAACTTTCCTGTTCTTTACACTGAGCATTACTCGCGTCATAAACTAAATCTGACTATCGAATCAGTTAATATAAGTATAAATAAGTATATTAAAAAGAACTTTTCCATTAATTTTTATTAAAATACAACTTACTAGTTTCAAAAGAGATAAAAAAGACACAGACACTTGATATCCCAAGACCCAACACTGGTGAAAAAAAAGTGCTGTCTTTTGACTTTGATTAGTTGAAAATTGAATTACTCCTATGTTGAAACTTCTGTAACAAAAAGGAGACTCCTGCTTAAATTGTATTGGAATGATCTTCTCTGGACTGGGGAGGGGACATCCCCACCCCCCAATCACCAAAATAAGAAACAAAGAAATCTTCTGTGGAGGGGGGACCCCTCCCCAGAACCCCTCACCCGAATTTCAAAAATATAAAATAAGAAGAAAAAATCTTGCCTTAAGTGAACACAAATATTGAAATCTTTTGCATACGGCGCTGTAGATAGAAGTTGACCTGAGGGAACCTCCATGATCTATATTCAGTGGAACACATCACAGGCCTTACGGCTAACCCAAAAGCAACCTGGTTTTAAAGGCATTTAACTTAATTTAACACATTTTAAAGAAAGGTGTGTTTGGTTTATATCTTTCAATTCCCCTTTGGCTTGAGTAATCCCATTCTCAGAATGTAGCCTGTCCCAATATGAATGTGAATATGCTAAATGAATTTCAAAAGCTAAAAGTAAAATAAGTTATTACAACATCAGGTTTATATCATATAACTTAAGGAAGGGTTAAAGAGTTTAATTTCAAATCTGGCCCTTACAAAAAAAAAGTTATTTTTTATTTCATTTTTTTTTTTAAATTAGGTTGTGTTGGTTGAAATGTGAGTTTACAAAATAGGGTGAACTGAACCTTGTCATCTAACAATCTATAATCTAAGTTAATAAAAAAAAAAATTGGAATTTTAATTCAAAATTGTGTATAAGTTGTCTTTATAACAAATCAATTAATCTGCAGATGTCAGTTAGGCCTTATCAAATTTTTTTAAACAATACAGTCTATTTTGCTGTTAAATGTGCATTATATTGTAGGTACTAACACTAATTAAAAATGAATCTGCAATTAAGCTGCATTATTGTTACAGATGGAATAAGAATAAATAATTGTTAGTATGACTGATTGAAGAAACAACACCTCTGGCTTTGCTAACAGTTAACAGCAGAATTTGATAGAGTAGCCATATTTACACATCACTAGGAACTACTTAAAATCTTAAATTCTTGAGTGTGGAAGAAAAATTTGATTTATTTAAAATAAATTTTTGTAGCAGTTCAAGCAGCTTTATTGATAATGAAATAACTATTTGATTTTCCCTTTGCTTGACAAGCAGTTTGAGGTACTTTATCTTTAAAAATATTGATTTATTAAGATCTGTTTCTTACATTCTTTTATTTCAGTTTTACAATGAAACAGAAGCGTCCAAATACACAAGCAAGTGAGTCTCTCATCCTTAATTTAAGTAGCATAACCAACTGTTATTTTTATCACCATAAAAGGTTTCATTAGCCAGTATCATACAGAAATAAGTAAATTTTTTTTTTTCCTTTAGACAATGACAAAGACGATACAAATTTTTAAGAGCAACCTCTTTTTAAAAGCTTAAAACTTAATTAACAATCTGAATAAATAATGAAAATATATCCCTATAACTAGGGTTGAGATATTTTAAATGAACTTATTTAGAAATTAGACTAATTGTGGGGTATAGACAGCTGGAAAATTAGTTTTTCTATTCAAATTATTTAATTAGGTGGAATTGATTGACACTGACGAATTACTTTCTTTGACATTGATAATTTGAATGTCTGAAACTGAAGTAAAAATCGTATTCATATACATTAGATAGCGATTATTATTTTAAGAATGTCTGTTGTTGATTATAATTTTTTGAAACTGTTTTTAGTTAATTAAATGATAATTCATAATCATTTTTATTACAATAATAAAATAAGAAATTACAGTTACAGTCTGGGAAAAAGTATTAAAATCCTTTTAAATGAATTTAATTAAGATTTAATTAATTTTTCTTATATTATTTTACTTAACTTAATCAGTATGTTAAAATCCAAGTTAAGTCCAAAAAATTGATTAAAATATTTTAAACTACATTATGTTTTAATCTTTATAAAAGTTAGCTGTTCAAAATTTAGAGAAAGTTTGTTGTTGTTTTTTTTTTGTGGGGGTTGGGGGAAGAACCAGAAAAAAAGCCTATTTAATTTTTAAAAATTATTATTAATATTATTTAAAGTTAAAAAATCAAATTTCATTTTAAAAATGTTGTTAAAATCTGCCTATAACTGAGAAAATTCTTCAACATCAATTTAATTTATAGTTGCATTAAGTATTTTAGTTAGGGCTCTGTATGTGTGGTTATCAATCCTTTCAGAAATTTATTCTATAAATTACATGTGAGATAAAAATGACGCTGGAGCAACAAAAATATTTTAAAAATTAAATTTTCTGTGGGTAGTGGGGTTAGGGATTTTTGGGACATTAAAATATCAATGTGTGTTATAATTGACCTAACTTTTATCAAAGGAAAATGTTATTCTGTAATTTAGTTCCCGTATGATAGAAATTCAACAAAAGTTGACAGAGAGAGCGTTGGAGCTTCTTGCACTTCCTGAAGATGTACCTTGCTACATACTTGACATCGGGTATGTTGTTTTATTCAATTTTATTTTTACAAAAATTATATTTTTAAAGAGATATTTGATATGTTTTGTATTACGGTAATTTTCGAACCTGTCAGCTGCATGCTACACTTTGTGTTTGAAAGTCTTATCATGGCATTAAATTTAAATGGATTTTAGGGAAATGTACTTTACTATTACTGTAGGATAGGGAACTGAATGAATTTTTAAAATTTGCTATCAGACTATCAGCATTTAAAATTAAAAGAGATTGAAATTCCTGTCTTCACCATCATTTTCTCAACAAAGCAATCAACAACTTTTTTAATGTGTAGATTTTATCTGATAACTGCTTCAGTTTTGTTTATTAAGTTTTTTTTAATCTTACAACACAGGATATGTTTCCAAGTCAAAACAATCTGTCACTGTAATGTGTTGCATTAATATAAATAAGTCAATACAAATACAAATTGTACTTATCAAAGTGGGTTAAAATACATTATTTTTAAACTAGTTTATCAATTTTTTTATTTAAGTTAGCTTTTTAATTTGATCTGAAATGAAGTTTTGTTGTGTGTGTGTTATTGAAAAATTGTTTTTCTTAATTTGCTTAGTTTTTGTAATGGTAAAAAGAGATGATTGTTTCCTCTTCAATTTTTCAGCTGTGGATCAGGGTTGAGCGGTGAAGTTCTCACTGATAATGATCATACTTGGGTTGGGATAGACATCAGTCCAAGCATGCTGGGTAGGATTTCATTTCACACTCACTTTTTTTTTTACCATGTATTGTGGTTTTCATTTCTATTCCTCCTGTTTGTTTTATTGGGTTTTTTTTAAAATAGTAGCCACAGGTTCCAACAACTTGTTGATGATCAGAATCTAAACCATGTTTCTCTTACCAAACAGAACCTTAAAATCATTTATATTAAGCAAAAAAATGATTTTGGAGTTGGAGGGGAAAAAAAAAAGAAGAGTCGAGTAAAACACCCATTTTTCTATGTTCACAGACGTGGCTGTCGAGAGGGAAGTGGAGGGAGACTTGCTTTTAGGCGACATGGGAAATGGACTTCCTTTCAGACCAGGAACTTTTGATGGTGTTGTTAGGTATGGACGCTGAATACTGAAATGCAATAAGATGTGTTTTCATCTTCTTCCATTGTGTTACCCTTGGAACATAAATAAATTATATTGTTGACATCATGCTGAAACTCACTGCTCTAGTAACAACCCATCAAAATTAAACTCATTGCCCAAGTAATAACCTATAAAACTGAAACTCACTGCTCTCGTAGCAACCCATCATACTTAAACTCACTTTCCTAGTAACAATCCACATTATTTGCTGACATCACAGTTTAACCCAAAATCTGGGCAAATACAGAAATGTCAATAGATTTTTAAAGTTATAATGTACAATTATGCCATGCTTTGTAACCAACCTCTCCTTACTTCAAGTTACTGCAGTAAAAATTCAATGTGTCACAACCCACCTGCCATTTCCCAGTATTTCAGCCCTTCAGTGGTTGTGTAATGCAGACAAAAAGTGTCATTCACCAGTCAAAAGGATGCTGGTGTTCTTCAGAACCTTGTATGCTGTCATGGTAAGGATCCATTAGGATTTTTGCATTCTCAGTTTTATCATATTATAATGGAATAGGGCTTTACTCTTATCGTAGATCAATTTTCTATTCTTTTATAAAGAGACCAATATTTTTTCATTTGATAACAGTTCCATTTTGTACGATACTCTATTATGTGTATCTTAAAATTACTTTTTTTTTTTTTTTTTTTAAATATTACCTTTTTTTTTTTTTTTTTTTTTTTTTATTTTTATTTTAAAATTTTTTTTTTTTTTTTTTTTTTTTAAATAGTACCATTTTATTATTCTATTATAATGCAGCTAGTAGCATTTCCTTCTCTGTTATAATCACAGACTAACTCAAAGCATATATTTTTAATTCTTGCTGATTTTATTAATTTATTGCTGTACAGAAAAAAGTTACATCTGATGCCCGATATTTTGCGTCTAAATCATCATGTTATATTTATTTAAAATATCTTTAACTTTAATTGGTTTTTTTCTTCTTCTCATTTACCAATAAATTTCATGGTCTTTTATTCGCAGGGCAGGGGAGCAAGGGCAATATTTCAGTTGTATCCTGAGAATGGTGCACAGGTAAATAAGCTTAAAAAACACTCTTGTCATATTCACTACAATAGTTGACATTTTTTTTTTTTTTTGAAATATGTTGCTGTTTAGTCTTGTCATCAATTCTCTCAGCTAAATTGTCAGTACTGATGTCTCAACATTAAGGTGAATAACTGAGTTAATGCCCCAGCAACATTTGATGGAGATAATACATGCTGCATACAACCACCACCTTTGGATCAATTTTTGTTAGATCATCTTATGTTTTCTGCTGTGTCCTTAAGTAGGGATACATGCTATTCCCCAGAATTTAATCCATAGAAACTATTTATTTTTAGGAAAAGCAAATTGTAATTTTTCTTCAATTTTCAACTTATCATTTCCCCTAAAATACGGGAGAAAATAGCACTTGTTATTTTTCGTAAACATTTCAATAATAAGCTTGAGTGGTGAAATAGGCTTCCATGTATGCTTGTAGCTCATTAAAAATCATCTGTGTAGTGTTATCAGTTTCACCGTATCAGCATGTAACAATAGATTTTGAAAAATCTCATCTGAAATGTCATTTTTTAAAGTTGATTACAATCTTGCATTATGGATTATTATGAATAGGTGCCGTTAGCATTAAAATGTGTATCAGCAGCACTGGTCAAGCCAGTGTAGGTGCTGCCAGTATACAAGATGTCTCAGGGCTGGTAAGCCTAATGGAGACATTGGCAGTGTACAGAAATAGAAAAATAATGTCCTCTTTTTCTCTTCCACAGTTGGAGCTTCTGACCCAACAAGCTATGAAAGCAGGTTTCACGGGAGGCCTGGTCATTGACTACCCCAACAGTACCAAGGCTAAAAAGTAAACCTTTTCAAACCCTGTCTTTGAGAGATTAACTTTGTCTATAAACAGGACACCCATTCCACACTTGAGTTATTATAGCTGGAGATATTTTCTATTTAGTTTGAAGGGTTAATTTATTGTTAAGAATTGTGTTCATTTATTTGCCCAATATACTTTAAAGAAAGAGACTTGGATATAAAATATTTAGCCTAAGTAAATTGTTAACACTAACGGCACCTAATTTAAACCAGATGCAATTCTGTGGCTTTTTTGGTAGCTCTTTCTTTTACAAACACACTTTAATTTCTTCTACCAATCTAATTATAAATGGATTTTTATAAATTTTCAATAGAGATTCTTAATGGAACTATCGGTACATTTTCATCAATAAATGCCACATGTCCATTAATAATTATCTGTTATGTAGATTCTGTGAAAAACTAGTTCATGAAGTTGTAAATGAAAATTTATTTAAAATAGTGTTAGCGTACATTTTAACCTGACATTGAAATGCGACATTATTTCCCCTTCATTTTTTTTTTTACTGCCTTTACAAAGAAAGGAAATTCCTCATCAGCTTTGTTGGTGCTATATAAGTTGAGTGTTCCATCATTCCTATCCACAGTTAGTGATGCAAGTAAAAAGTCTTCCAAAAGCTTGTAGCCAGTAAATCCAGTGAATTTATTTAATGCAATTGATTTCAATATTTTGTGTTACAACTTGCCACCTCATCAATTGTTTTTTTTTTTTTTTATTATCTATCTAGAATATTTTTGTGTTTATTCTGCGGTGGTCCATCCCAAGTGCTACCCCAGGGACTGGGCACAGAGGAATCTAACACAAATGTTGCACAGATGTCTGGTAGAAGGTAACTTATTCTTTGCAGTGGTGTTCCCTTAAAGCGTGCTTGTCAAATGGCAGTGAAATTTGTCCAACGGTTATGTTTAAGCAACACATGTTATATTTTTTAAATGCTGTTAAGCTTGAGTTCATACATTAGTCCTCATACTGCAGCCTTATTTCCAGATTATATGTCCGGGGTCCTTGTTTCCATTACTTCTGCTTTATGTTGGCAGCATACAAGATGTCTCAGCACTGGATGAATTTTCATTATTACTGTTCAACCATTGGTTAAAATATGCATTTGCAAAGTTTAACTTAAGAAGGCCTTTGGCCTAGCTGAAATATTTCATTTTACTTTTGTCTGCATTAAGTTTAGCTCCACCTTACTTGTATTGATAAATTGTATCTTTTTTTTTTTTTTTTGTTGATGACTGGCCATTTCCAAAAGACATTGATTGTGTTTTTTTTTTTTTAATCCTCTTTCAAAAAAAAAATAGTTGTTAAGTTTTTGATTTTTCCCCCAAAGGGAGCGATTCAGGAAGGCGGGAAAATCATCCCGTTTTTTTTTATTTATAAATTTTATCTTTTTTTTTTTTTTTTGTTGATGACTGGTCATTTCCAAAAGACATTGATTGTGTTATTTTTTTTTTTAATCCTCGTTCAAAGAAAAAATAGTTGCTAAGATTTTGATTTCTCACGCACAGGGAGCGATTCAGGAAGTCTGTAAAATCATCCCGTGACTGGGTCATTGAGAAGAAAGAACGCAGAAGACGACAGGGGAAGTAAGTTAGGAAATTCTATATTAACCCTAGGAATGTCATAAAGGCTGCTAATCAGCCTGTGGTGTTATGGCTGATACAAAGGTTTGAAATCAGTCCACCACACCAGCTCTAATGACATAGTGCTTAAATGACACCATACATTAATGACACAAAGAGCTGTAAGATGTTCACATTAATAATGCACAAAATGCTTCATGTCAAGGACATCACTTCAGAGAAGATAAGAGATGGCGAGGGTTTGACCCTTGGAGCAAAGTGAGACCGACTCTGACCAAAAATTAACAATTTGTTTAAGAGAAGAGTTG
The DNA here is from genome assembly GCA_964033795.1 of Lymnaea stagnalis. Taxonomy (NCBI): domain Eukaryota; kingdom Metazoa; phylum Mollusca; class Gastropoda; family Lymnaeidae; genus Lymnaea; species Lymnaea stagnalis. The sequence goes on along the minus strand of CAXITT010000389.1, from coordinate 235,414 downwards.
TTTTGTGCCATCCTTGAATATTTCCATCAATGTGTCTATGATAGGTGTGAAGAATAGGTGAATGTATATTCAAAACAAGCAACATACAAGATTCGGAATTAAAAAATTCCAACTGTGTGACTCAAATATTTCATACAGTAATACATATACAACTTTATGTTGGCATTTTTATGACAATTTAAAAGCTTTTTCAATCTTTACACAACTGATATAGGTATCCAGGCTGTCGAATATAAACTAGCACTAGCACTTGTTTCTGTACAATTTTTACACCAAACCAGCTCGGACGAAATTCCTGTTGAACAAAAAAAAACATTGCCTATCAGTACAGTGCGAGCAAATTTAAGAGGCCTACCTACTACTAGGGAACATGTCCTCAAAAAGTGACTTGGGGGTGAGGGCGAATTGTGGCGCAAAGGAGAAGTGTTGTGTCTTGCCCTTTAGTGAGAAAAAAGTTTTTTAAAAACAAGCTGGCACTGCACCTCACAACAGCTCGCAATGATGTCATTGAGGAGAAAACAATCAAATGAAACTGAAGCCCTTAGCCATAATTGAGTATAATTTATGTATGGGTGGTGTAGATGCCTGTGGAAAAATTTTTTGTTTGCTCCAAAACATTCTGAATTCTACCATGCATTAACGGAAGAAAATATTCCTGGATTTGACTGATGTGGCCATTTTAAAGTCTTGAATTATTTATAATTTATGAGAAATTTGTGGACCCCTGCACCACGAGACTTAAAAATAAAAAGACATACATTCTCTCAATTGTACAATCTGTCTCCAGCACTGTTGTTCAGCTGTTGCAAATTCAACATCGCATTCAAAGAGTTTTGCTAGGCACAAAAATTGGGAGTTTGTATTGAGTTGAATCAAGGAAAATTTAACACATTATGGTGTTGTAGTTTAAATGAAACAGTTGTACACAGTTGTTTGCAGTGACAGAAGCAAGGAAAATGAACTGCTTTGTTTGCAGTGACAGAAGCAAGGAAAATGAACTGCTTTGTTTGCAGTGACAGAAGCAAGGAAAATGAACTGCTTTGTTTGCAGTGACAGAAGCAAGGAAATTTTTATTTGTTACAGATTAGTTATGGAACAGTAATTGTTTCTAAACTTTTATTCTCTTTCAAGAAAAATTTTTGATAAAACAATTCCCCTGTGTACAACTGTTTATTTTGTGCCTTTGAGTTAGTCTCATCAGCCATCTGCCCATAGACAGAACCAGGCCCAGCAACAATAGAATGATTAGAGCAATCCTCGTTGACCAACCATTACTTCATGTACCGCTATGTTTTTATTTTATGTCATGTGTTGTTTTTTTAAAATGAATAAATTATTTGATGAATTATTCAAATTTCTTTCATTGCAGAGAAACAAAACCAGACACACAATACACAGGCAGAAAAAGAAGAGGGCATCATTTTTAGACTATCTAAAATATTGTTTTTGATCATTTGTACATAAATAAAACATGTATAAGTATATCTCAAATACAGCTTGTTGAATAATTATTTTTAAAATGTGTAAGGGAAGTTCTTCTGATAGAAATGTTTAACTGTGACTTAATCATCTAGGTGTTTAAGGAAATACATTACATATGTGAGATTTAGAACCTCAGATGCTACAAATTACAAATCTACTTCATAAAGTTATTAATCACCATGTCACTTAAAAGTTTCCATGCACTTCAGCTCTGATTCTCAGTGGCAAATTCAATCATTGCAAATATGTGTAATGAATTAAAATGATGTGCCAAGAACAGGGTTCCAAACCTTTTTCTATATTCTGCAACCCCCTATGAATTATTTGCCTTTTAAAATAGGTAATTTATCTTACCAGGTATCATATATATTTTATATATTTATATATATTTTATATATTTATATATATTTTATATATTTATATATATATACATATATATATTTTATTGATTTATTTAGGCATTTATTTTAGTGCTTACCTTAAGCTCTAACCACTTTACAATTATTAAAAATATGTAAACTATTTAAACTGCTAAAGCAAATAAAAATGAAAAACCAGAGACACTAGAATAGTAACTACTATGTGAAAACTTACTATAAAAACAGTAGCTAAAACATTAAAATGGCTATAAAAACAAACACACTTAGCACGTTTTGTCATATACTTAAATACAGGATCAACCCGAGACAGAAAATGAGGCAGGGCAACGAGGGTGCATCACAGGTCATAGGCGGACCTAAACAGATGGGTTTTATAAGACTATTTGAAAGTGGACGAGGTTTCACAATGACGGATGTGGAAGGGGAGCTGGTTCCAGAACGTGGGCGCATGGAAGTAGAAGGAGCATTCACCGATGGTCTTAGTTTTGGTTTTTGGGATTGAGAGGGTTCTATTGTCAGTTGAAGAGCGTAGTTGTCTTGTGGGGATGTAAGGAAGCAACAGTTCAGAGAGATAGACAGGAAAGTGAGGGTCAGTGAAAGAGTTGAAGCATAGATTGGCAGACTTATACTTGATGCGAGAGGATATTGGAAGCCACGTCGTCTACGCACTCCTGCATGCGAAGGATTGTGGCATTTTAGTTTTTATCAAAATTAGACCGGTACCTTGAAGTTGAAGAAGTGACCCCACATTATAATATGAGCATTAATTTTTATGCCTTGAAAAATTTAACTTCTTTTATCAGCATTAATAGTTATATGCGTCAAATAGGGTCATCATCACTGATTAGACATTTTCTTTTTTAAATTTTAATTAAAAATTATGGTACCAGTAATAAAAATAAGGGATTTATTTTTATCTTAGGTAAAAATTTGAGCACATATTAAATATTATATTATATTTAACAATTTTATTAAAACAACAAACTCAAACATCAATTTTACAAAATCACCAAACTCAAAAATCAATTTTATAAAAACTTCAAAAATGATATAGGTACACATGACAGAGGTTGTTGAAGAAAGTAATCAACAAAATATGAAAATATAATGATTACAATTAAAATGGTAAACTTGGGTTCAGGCAACCAGTTGTTTTTTCACTTTCTGCACAACTGATTGCTTGACTACAATTTTTTTTAAAATCAATTGCATCATTCCTACTAATACCAATAATTAGACTAGAATAAGGAACTTAATTCTTTTCACAATTAACTGTCAAAACTATTACTATAATTGGAATTACTGAAAATACAAATTTATGGCGTTGGCAAAATAGCTTTTTAGTGAGATTAGAGACAATTCATGGGTTGTTTATTTGTTTTTTCTTTAATTTTAATGTTTTTTTTTTTTCTGCACAATTTGAAATGAAGGAACTAAGATGAATTCTCTTCAGTTCTGAGGCAGTCAATTTCATAATCTAGTTCTATAATCTTTTCATTTTGCAATTTGTTCTCTTTTTTCAAATTTTTATTTTTCATTATTGTTTGGGTCAGTTCCAGCTCTGTTCTCTTTCTTTTCCTTTTTTCAGCTCTTGCAATAGCCCCATAGTCTCTTTCAACAACAATCTTTAAGTTTTCCACTTCTTTTTTCAGGCTCAAATTCTCTTTCCTTAAGGCCTGGATTTTCTCTCTTAACTTGAGTCTCGAAGCAACTTTCCTCTTGATGTCCTGATTCACACGCTTGACATCGAAACGTTTAGACATTTCCCTGATCGTCAGCTTTGAGGCTCTGAGTTTATCCTTAAATTCGGCAATGGCTTTCCTGTAAGATTGTCTTATAGCAGGGCACTTTTCACAATCTGTTTTGAGCCGTATTTCTGGTTCCATGGCTATCGCTTTCTCCTGGTTTACATCATCTCCACTAAGCAGAGTGGGGTCATCAGTGACAACAGCCAAGGTGGGTTTTTTAGTTTTCCTTTGAGGCACCCTGAACCACTCATTGAGATATGATTTAATCCGAAACCAGTTCTTACTTTTATCTTTCTTGTACATCGTAATGTTGCGCACAAAGCGATTTAGAGCAGAATGGACAGAGATTGGTGTACAATCATGTCCCTTGGCCTTCAAGTTTGCCAACAGTAGCTCTGAAGTTTTGGAAATGCTATTCCCCAAAGTTGTATAGGTATTGTAAACATAACCCATTGTAAAAGGGAAGCCTTCGTCTGAAGTAAATTTACTGACATAAGCATTAAAGTGTTTACAGGTCTTTTTTTTGTTGCTTTTTTTAGCATTGAATGACATGGGCATGACATTTATTGACATGCAGGAATCTTCGGTTTGGGTCCTACTTTGGGAAATGGTTGTTCTATCAGAGGAGTGGGTGACAACATCTCCTGTTGAGGCACAGATATCATTAGTTATAGTCTCTGATTTCTTACAGGATGTGTCATCTGATGACAAGGAAATGACATCTGTTGACATGTCTGATCCATTAGTAAATGTTGACATGCTGGAATCATTGGTGGTTGTCATTTTTACTAGATCAAAAATTTTTCTTTTCTTTCAATTATCTTTGAAGAAAACAAATAAGAAATAGTTATTTATTTACAAAATATAATTTTCTGCTGGCAATGTTCTTCCTATGCTATAGTAACATATACCTGTCCTATACTTGTTTCAATACATGAATGTTCTATTGATCATTGAGTATATGGTAATTCTTAGGTGTGCAATAAAAATCCATGTGAAGGGTTCAAGGGAAAAACCAGTGATGTCAGTTTTTCAAAATTTCTACTTTATCTCCCTTGTGGCTACATTCCATTTAATAGAATAATATGATACATAGGTCCAACCGAAAAAGCAGCGTAGTCAATAAATAAATATGTAGACATCTTGAAATTTTCACACTTTTTTTGAGGAATTTTCAAACTTTAAATTCAATTTTCTCAAAACTCTCAAAACCTGACATCACTGGTTTTTCCCTTGAGCCCTTTATGTATATTCCAATAAATATCCAACAGATTTGTTCAATTATTGATATATAAAATATAATTTAAAGTAATTTTAAACGAAGGCAATTTAAGCAATAATTTAAGTCCAGAATTTTTGGGTTTTTTCATATTTGAGGGGCCCACAATCAATTTATTGATAATTTTGGTTCCTGATTTGAATTCAGAGTTGGCCTTCTCTTAGATGAGTTGCCTTCCAAGGCTAACGAATCCCATCCACCCGGGGTACTTTGGATTTTGGCGGGAATGAACTCCAGACCAACACTATTTGGAGTGAGTCAGTTTAGACCACTCTGTCACCCAGGACCCTTGATTAAACATTTTGAAAGAAATTTTTATAACATATAAGTACAGGTAACTAATATTTACTGGAATATCAAGAATTACAAAAATTATTACAAATCCAAGCATCTCAAGCGGAGCGTTTTTAATCATTTAAAACGTATTTACTTGTGATGTTATCTCAGTCTGAGACTTGGACATTTTTTTCCAGTACTAGGTTAGGTTCAAAATTGTATTTTTATTTCCTCTTTGCCAGTTGCCCATTGCACAGAAAAGGTTGCCCACCACTAGGATTGATAAGATATGCCCATTAATACTACTGGTATTTCATTTTGTCCATAATTTAATTTTACTCCAGTACCTCTACCCCACTTTCAAGACAAATAAAAAATAGAAAACAAAACTAAAATATTATATACTTACAATAAATAAATACCGGTAATATAAACTTATAACAAATAAATACAGAGCTAATTAAACAACCCTTAAAAAAAAAACAACATTGTTTATAAATCATTTAATGCATTTTTTATTTATTTTTATTTTTTTTAATATTCCAGTGTTCCACCCACTTTTACACTGCAGATTTATTTCACCAAATATTTCAGAAAACAATTTTTCTGAAAAACAAAAGAAAATATTATGCAGCAAACACACTTGTGATGGTTTTTTTTAAAATCTCATTCAACGCAAATCGTGAAATCGGTGGCATCATACTTTCTTCATTTTCCCTTGGAAAACAGGAAAAACTGATTTTTAGGGGTTGGGGCGAAGACTAGTTTAGAGCCGAAAATTTGATAGAATGTGTTGCAATTGGCAATGAGACTATACTATATGAATGTCAAGTTACAGCTCGATAGGTTGATGGGAAGTGGGTCAATTAGCCATCCAAAGATTTTGCCAGCCAACAACACAGAAACAAAAGCGAAGTTAATATAAAGGATTTTTTTTTTAAAAATCGTTTGAACATGGTCATGGAACTATGCGCCATGCGTGACTTTGGTTTTGAAATAACTATAATTTATAATATAATGACACTTTAGATGACCTATACTATACTATATACCTTGGAAGACATTGCTGGACTTACCACTAGCTACAATGCTAGCCACACAAAAATTTAAATATTGTAGAATTTAGATAACAAAACAAAGTGAATTAAGTAAGTGAAAAAGAAATATTGATATTGCCATGTTTGCCATCATGTCAATTTAATATAATTTTATTATAAATTATTATATAGTTTTAATCTTGTCGTTGCACGCATTAAAATTAAACATACTCATACTCTGCATTGCCCATTATTGCGGGTCTAGTTAATGGCTTATGTATGGGCACCAAATTAACAGTTATTTACACAATCCGAGTCCAATGCCAATGGTAATAATACTTTGTTAAATTTGGAGAGATAGCACCGTGGCCGCCATCTTAGTTACCACGACCTGCAAACTAAATGTCCTAAATGTATCCCTAAGCCTAAACCTAACCTGAACCCTAAATATATCCCTAAACCTAACCTGAACTTATCCCTAACCTGGGTTTGGACCCTATCGGAACCAGGGACAAAACACGCAAATGACGTCAGGGAGCCCTCTTTACAAATTAGCCAATACTTCAAATTTTACTATAATTTATCATTAAGAATTAATTAGTCGAACTGGCCCATGGCCACCTTTACTTTGGACTTGAAGGTACGCCACGCCATACACTCATAGTCATAGCATTAAATTAGTATACGCATACCCGCATACACATGACATGATTCACGTGAAGCCAAGCATTCACCGCATTTTTTATTCCACCGTGAGAATAAAATAAAGTAAATAAATAATTTAAAATAAAATGTGCCCGAGGCTTCTGAGCTCATACCTTGAGTAGGTACTTTGACACACATTTTAAATATTGTCCAATAGCCACAAATGATACACCATTTTAAAGGGCTCGCTATAAGCTTTGCAAAAACACCAATTTCATCTTTCTATCTTTTATGGAAAAAAAGTTATGATTTTTTTGGTGAATTTTTTAACCCCTTTATTTATCTTTGTATTTAACGAAAAAACTTGTGACCAACTTTCCACATTTCTGCTTTATTTTGTCCACAACTTTTTTATTTTAAAAGATAATGCTACCAAACTTTCAGGAGACATTCTCAATGCAATATACAACACAATAAACAACAAAACTTTTATATAACATCAAGACTTTTATTTTTTTATATATTTAATCGAGGGTATGTTCAGAAAAAAGTGAACAGAAAAATTGGGAAAATCATTATTTATACAGGAAAAATTGAAAAAAATAACATGTTTATTGAATTTTAACTAATTTTATTATGCTTGTGTTAAATTTTAAATCATTATATTTATAAAAAGGTAAGTAGTCTTTTTTTATATATAAAATTGAACGCATGTAATTATATATAACAAATACTAATATCACCCATAAAACTAATTACAAGCATACCCTTATCGGAGTATGTCATTAAATATTTAAAAGGTAATGGGGATCTTCTGCCTGCCATTTTCCGGGTAGAATGCCCTATAGTGACTTCTTTGTCTTGTTGATGAAACCCACACATTTTTCCTTCATAAACTTTGTCGCCGCCATCTGCATCCAAACATTCCGCCTTATTGGATATGGGCCATGGAAGGAATTCCAAAGTTTGCAACAGAAATGTAAAATTTTCTCTTCCACCCAAAAGAAGCCTAACATTAAATACTAATCATAATTCTGAATCTATACAATTTTTAGTTTCTTTTTAATATTATTCAAGTGATGTTTTTATTAAATTTATTTCCTTTTTTTGTTTTGTTTATTTAATTAGAAATATATTATTGTTGATATAAATGTTAACATTTTCTTATGCCTCTGTCCTAGTTTGATATAATTACTATGATGATGTAGAGTCTTATTTATTTATTTATTTTAATAAACTTGTTATAGACTAATTCATAGGTTATCTAATTTTAATTTTAAACAAGTCACAGTGACTCAGTGACGCAATTTTCACAAAAAATAAATATGTACGAAAAAAAAAATAATTATGCATTACCATATTTTATTGGAATTACAATTGATAATAGTATATTTTTAATAGTGGTAGCAACTGCTTTTATTTTGTTATTATCATTAATTATAATTTATAAATACCACTAATAACTAGCATTATATATTATAGTAGTAGTATTACTACTACTACATATAATAATTATATAAATCAAGGGACAAAACAAGTCCGAAATTCACCGGACTACACGAACTACAATTATTTAAAATTATTTAATTTATTAAGTTGTACTACTTTCTAATAATATTGTAAAACAGTTTTCCCTTTATTAACTAATTAGTCTACCACGGATTATCAAAGATGAACTATAATGAATAAATGAAAATATCTTTAAGTTAAATTGGTAATAACAACCATTTCCGACAACCCACTTTTTTTTGTGAGGGGGGATGACTCGGGTGACTACTAACAATTTTATTTTCTTACACCTTCCAGTTGGATTGGCATAACTTTTGTGCGTTTGAGCTAATTTTAATGAAGTAAAGTTATTAAAATGTGTGAATGAATGAAGCAGTATTGGGCTAAACCACTATGTGTTTGAGTTTTACATTAAAAAGTAATAAGCAATTAACGTACATACCGATGAAAAATTAAATGCGTTACCGGTCACAAGATTCTAAATGCTGTAAATATGGTATTCACATGTTTGGAAAAATATGTGCTCCACGTCACCGATAATTTAAATACTATTATTAGGAAACAGTGACGTACAACGCAAAAAAACGACACCCTCGCTATGCCGTATAGCTATATTGCAGCTCAAGTTTTTCCGTGATTTTTCGACTGCGCAGAAGGGATGCGCGTGCGTCTTTTGAAATACCTACCTTGAGTTGTGGAGAGTGGAGAGCAGCGCCTACTATCTGTATTTGGATACAGCTACTCCTACAACTACTACATTAGACTACAAGTCTACCACAAGTCTACAAGTAGACTAGCGACAGTCAAGAGCTCCGTAAATAATTTTTGTTTCTTGAATGGGCAAAACTACACACTCAACCGTTGTGAAACTTAGCCGCTTGAGCTCCGTATACAACTATCGACGTTGATATTTTATTTTATGTTTAAGTCTAAGAAATTTACTTTGCAGATTTAAAAAAAAAAAAAAAAAACTCTTTCTTTATTATTAGACTAAATTTTTCCTTGCCTTTTAAAATTAATGTTTCGTTTAAACTTAAACTGTCAAACATGTGACGATCCTAACTGCATCAGTATTATTAACTTAGTGGGCGTCCATTAATTACGTCAACAAAATAGAGGGGAAGGGGATTTGGAAATGTTTGACAGTTGTTGACAAGGGGCCAAGGGGGATGTGGGGGTGTTTAGATTAATTGACGTCAACATTCATGTTTCCTCTATTAAAAGTTTAATCTTAAAAATGTACTGGCTATTACATTATTTTAAAAAATTATAAGTTTAAATAGTCATAATATTATTAGTCTTTTTACAAACTAAGATTTATTTAATGTGTGTCTGTGGACTGCAGATGGCGTGGCTTGTCCGAATGTTAGCACACTTTGTTAGTGCAAAAGAAGTCAAAAGTTGGCCTCTCTTCACCTGTAGATTCTTCTTGTCGCAAATGACGGGGGGGGGG
>CAXITT010000389.1:206020-225490 GCA_964033795.1 Lymnaea stagnalis | reverse complement strand
TCTGTCACAAACATCTGCACCCCCCCCCTTAAAAAATCCCTCTTTACAATACTGTCATTGTCATTTTAAAAAAATTCACCTCCAATGGATATCGACCTGGGTCGGAAACATTTCCCTAGAACGGTGGTTCCTAAACGTGGGTTGTTGCTGCCTTTAAAAAAAAAAGTCTTTTGATTAGCAGCAGTAAATGTTTTTGTGGTGAATTTTGTTTGCGCATTACTTGTATTAGTAATATTTATATTGTATATAGAAAGGTCATTAGATAAATAAAATACCAATATCTAAATCATTTAATTATTATTATTTTTATTACAATATAATTTATGCGGAGTTTGGGGTAGCTGAAAATATTTTGAAATTGAGAGGGAATGCAGTGCTGCGAAATGGTTTAGAATCCCTGCCCTAGAATATTATTACTAAGATTGCCCCCCCACCGGACCCGGTCAACCATTTTTATTTCCATCCCCATTCACGTGGTATCCCAAAGTCTATGACTTGGGTTTCCACATTTTCACATAAATTCTCATGATTGTCAAAGTCACTATACCCCAATTCTCCTCCTGCGTGGCGTCCTGTAATTTGATCAGAGGCCATTTTTTCGGACCTCGCTTAGGCGCGCAGCTATTTTGAGTATCCGCTCAGCGAATTTCAATGCAAGTGTGTGTTTGTATTTGTGGGCTGTAAAATTTTGCACACAAAAAAAATCGATGCTGTAAAACTTTGCACACAACTGTATGATTTTTGCACAGGAACCAGCAAACCTTAGAGGGAACATTGGTGATCGTAGCTTGAAAATAAAATTAGGTTTTTTTTTTAACAATAAAATAATAATGTTAAAAAGGTCTGTAGTTTAATGTTATTAAGTGATTTTTTAAACTATAATTTTCAGCTTTTAATTTGACGTCAAATTGATTTAACCCCCTTCCCCTCGTCACAGATAGGGGGTCCACGCGTGGAGGGGGGAAATCCATGGATCGTCCGAATGAAAGGATGGGGTGGAGCAGGCCAGGGCCCTATACTGGCTATAGCCTGTAGTGCCACTGGTGGTGATGTTGATACTGATTCTATAAAGAAAATTAAATATTTTAAAGTGTGCTTAAGTCATGAGTAAAAATTTGTTGTTACAATCAATCATTTTAGCTGACAAAAATTAATGCATGTTTCTGCCAGTAGCCCTTTGATGAGTCATAGTTGCAATTTATGGATTTGACGAGTCTGTTCAATTGAATTATTTTCCACACCACTGCTCAGTTGTTGGTTGCTCAGTTGTTGAACAGGGCTTCCGATTTGTTAAAATCAAAATTATATTTTTAAAATCCCATTATACATTGGTTCCCAACCATGGGTCGCGAGTATCTTACGCAACGTGATTTGACAAGGGCCCCAATGGAAACAGGGCAGTGGAAAAGCTTTGGAGTGTGAAAATGGTGCCCCCCCCNCCCCCCCCCCCCAACAAAACCTTAAAAAAAACGGATGTGTTTGGAACTAACTAAAACATCTGATCGGGACGGGGGGCCTCTTACCGTAATATAAACTGAAACGTCAGTTTCCACATTATTACTCTCCCCCACCCCCTCTTTATAATTTCATAAATAAAACAATTTTAGATTTGGGATTTGTTGGTAAAGTTTAAAATATAAACTATTTTGTTCAAATGGCAAATACAAACAATCTCATTTTTTAAATACTTACCGGTATATGGTATTTCATTGAAGTGTGGCAGACCACACACTTTTCTTTGAGTGTTTCACCTATGATGTTCTTGTATTATGATAAATACAAAAAGTGGGGAATATTCTGCTTGAGGAGTAATCCATGTAGGCAGTTGTTTTGTTTCTGTTTTTTTTGTTTTTTGTTTTTTTTTTTGGAGGGAAGGGGGAATCTTTGTGGGGAATTTCCTTGTGGGGTTAGTGTTAATGAAGAAATTTTATGTAAACAATTGTTGCATAAATTTAAAAAGTCAATGGCTCCTCTGTTCTTTTAATTCCCTTTCCCAGCACCATCTGAAATGACTTCTTGCACATGAGCAACACAGGTTTGGATATCCTGACAGAGGAACTGAAGTTGTTAGCAGTAAAACTGCAAGAACAGACCAAGGCTTTGCCCTCTCAGGTGTCTGATTAATTTATTTGAATATACACAAACTCACACCAATTTTTTATTGTATATTTTTGAGCCATTATTTTTACTATTAACCCTTTACGGGGCAGAGGTACTTCCTCATGCATGTCCTGAATGGGCACCACTTTTTCGTTTTTTCGTAAAATGTAGGGTTACGTTACAAAAAAAAAATCAAATTCTAAGGTTTTAGTCAACAAATTTGTGTGAAATAAAAAACAAAATAAAGGAAAATGAATGCAGATTTATAATTGTACTCACATGTTGCCATTAATCCTTATATGAACACAAATATTTGCAAAAACAACATATTGTTTGTGATTGTGAGTCATCTATATTTACAAACACTGCCACAAAATCGAAGTTTGTAAAATTCAAAACTGCTTACTTACGCTGATTTCACTAATATTACTAATAATATAAACATCTAGTTCCAATTTACAGTCAATTCGTGCACTTAAATGTCACTTTAATTGAATCCAGCGAAATCTCCACTATCACTTGAATAATCAGCAAAATCCATTTCGAAAAAAAATATTTTTTAAACCACTAAAACTATAAAAAAAATCGATGAAATACTTGTAACTGGCGCCTATCGGAAAAACCGGATGTAAACAATAGGAAGTCTCGCAAAGCCTCGGAGGTCACGAGAAAACAACACTAAGTCGTCATGGACGCTTTTGGGCGTTTTGCCCTTTAAGTGGTAAAGACGTTTTCGGCCGCTCTGCCCCGTAAAGGGTTAATAACATCCCTTGATGGCCCATGCCACTTTCATGTAATAATTTTTAATTATTGGTGATTTCTTATAAAGAAAATAAGATGTGTACGAAAGGGGGGAGTGATGTGTGGATAAAATTAGTGTTAAATATTTGACCCTTACCACTGAACCAGAGTGGCTATTATCTAGGCACTGTGGAATAATTGCAGTATGGCTACCTCAAACTCTTTATGCAGACGTTTCAAATGCTTTGGGTGATTGGGGGATATCAGACTCAGCTTTGGGCAAACCCCCTAGACAAAATGGGCTCATCCGCCCAGCAGGGTTGTTAATTTTAGACTCGAAAGTCCTGTTTAAAAAATTCATGTGTGTCAATGTATGAGCTGGTCAAGATAGAATTTAATTGTGAGCTGGTAAAGCTGATGAGTGGAAGTGTTAAGGTTGATTTGTGCTGGATGAAAAAAAAAAAAAAAGCTGTTCCTTGTCTTAGAACAAAATTACACCAACAGTCTTAAACTTTAGAAATTAAATGAAACAGCATATGGGTGTATTTTGAAATAAAAGATAATGATTTATTATGATATATTTAAGGAAATAGTGTACAAAATGAGTGAAATTTCTCTACGAACACTGAAAGTAGATGAAGATACGAAAGGAAAAAAAAATATATTTATTAAAATAACATGGAAAGTTCTAGTTTATTAAACAATGAAAGTAAATATCCGAAACTGTCACACCATCAGTTGCTGTAATGGACAGGATATAAGTGAAATCTATGAAAAGTGGTGGCGAAAGGGGGGCAAGGGGGGAGAATTAACATGTTATGTAACAATGAAATCATTATGTCATTGTAGTGAAAAAGGCAAGTTTAAGTATTGTTAAGATATCTAAGAAGTATTGACATGTAAACTAGAAGGTGAGAGTTTGACATCTATAAACACTCATAGCATTCCTACAGCCTGCTAACAGGAGAAATCACAACACTTATATACTGGAGTCCATTTTTTTTTGTCAACAAATGCACAGGTAGTTTCAAAATTTCAGGCAAACAATTTGCTGCAGTTATTTATATAAAAAAAATTGTTTTCATTTTAAAAACGGTTAAAGTTGACGACCTAACAAACATCAAATTACATCCTGTGCTGAGTAAAAAAAACAACTAATTGTCAAATTCTAAAAACTATGAAATTAGTGATTTAAAACGTCTTAAACTCTCTAGCATCAAACTGTGTTGCATGTGCCATAGAGTTAAAAAAAAAAACAAAAAACTCAATTTGTTCTTAATGATTTTTATATTTATGTAAATAATGTATCATCCTCAGAGCCAAGACTAAAATATTGTCAGCATAAATTGTTAAAATTTAAATATTGTTATATTATCTTTATCTTATTCTAGTCTTGCATGGTTGTATTGACCTTTCAAAAAATATTATCAGCTCCAACAACTAATGCCTAAGTTGTTAAGCCACAGAAAACTAACACCTGGAAATTGTGGTTAAGTTTAACATGATTGCAGTCCTGACTCCGAAATAAAAAAATAAAATATTCAGCTCTTTTTGTTGTTTTTTAAATGCTTTTTTTAAAATCTTTGAAAGTTACATATTAATGGATTGAATTTTTGAAATTATTGCCTCATGAATCCAAACTCAAGCTGCTTATCCAGAATCATCTGATCAGGGACATTTTTGGGGAAATTTTTGGCAGTCTCTCTGTATTTGTTTTTGTTTAAAAATTAAAAAACAACAAGAATTATATACCTGGTGAATATGTATGTATATCCCATTATATATATTATATATATATAAAAAAGTCTATGTCTTTATTGCTTTCATTCCTTAATAATAAAATTGGGCTACTGTTTTCCCTTCAGGAGTTGTGAATCAAAATAAGCAGTTGTTTTGAGACTAAGTCAGCTCACCATGGAGATTTTAGTTATAAAATTTATCAAAATAAAGTTAACGTTAATCATCATGTTGGAGCGAGCTTACAGAGTATGAGAGGAGAAAGAAATCTCACATTCATTTCTAGCATAAACTGAGAGAACACTGCAACCCCAATGACTACATAACATGGGACTAATGATAAAAAGTGAAAAGTTTTCTATAAAACTATCCAGGGAATGTTGACAACCAAGAAATTGTAATTTATTATACAAGAACATTCAAAATGAAAATTATGTATGTACAATGACTGTGCTAAAATATAATAGGAACCAAAAATCAAGATGGATTTCATAGAGAAGTAAAACTAAACATTTGGTCTTTCTCCAAATATCAATGTCACAAGGTAAGCATTCAATTCACAGTATTTTACAGTCATAGTTCAAGACATCTGAGCCTATGATTAATGTAATGCTTTTGAAAAAGACCACGGATGTTTGTATTTTTACGATGACACTTTGAGTGAAAATAAAATTAGTACCTCCCCTTGAATTATATTGTTTAATTTGTCTCCCTTGGGTAAATCCAAGCATAGAAAATTATGACCTTTAATTCAAAGGCTTTGTTTCCTCTGGTCTTGAAGATTTATATAAAATTACATCTTTTAAATTATCACTGCATCATTTTTAGAGTTATATCTATTTCTATGGAGTAAAAAAAATTGCCTTTTGTTGAAAATAAAGAAATAATTACTTTTAAAAACTGTATTACCTAATTTACCCCTACAAAGTAACAAGATGCTTAAAATTGATATTTTGTTGTGCTACTCAGTATATAAATAAAAAAAAAAATATTTTTCTATAGTTTGAATTAAGGAAAAAAAAAACAATAGCAACAAACTTATTGGGAGTACTAACTTAATACTTTGTCAGCTGATGAGGGCTTGTAGCCAACTTATTTTATTATTCTGTTGTGTCATTATTCAAACATCAACAATCTTGTACTTTGTATGATTAAAAAAAACAACCTCGATTGTGCTTTTCAAACTTACATGAATAATCCCTTTAAAAACAATAATTTTAAAAAATCCATTACACTGCTTAATTAATAGCTCACTGAAGGGAACATAAAAGCGAAAATCGAACTGCAACCAAACATTCAACAATTTGCCTTTTACAACTACTCAGATCAAAATAATTTTTTTTTTAAAAAGTGTAGAATTTTATTTATTTATTTATTTAGGCATTTTTATATAGCGCTTATCATAAAGCTCTAAGCGCTTTACAATTATTAAAACATGTGAACTAAGTAAAATAAAAATAGAATTAATATTGACAAGTCAACTGTTAAAATAAATGTAATTTCATATAGGAACCCACCTTATTATTAGCACCATTGATATCCTCTTTTAAAAAAAAACAAACCATTAAATCAATCACCAAATCGACCTATAAGTCATTGTATCACAAAGCCTGTATCCTATGAACCAAGTTTTCAGAGAGCTTATGAAAAAAATTACTTTTAACAAACCAAATAAGGTCTTTCAACAATCCATCTTATCAACAACTCAACAGTCAATGCTAAAACATTTTGTTTTATTGCATCCACAAGTTGTTTTCTTAAAAGTTACACTTTGATGAAATGAACAAACTTCTAATTGATTAATCCAGATTAAGTTTTTTTTACATAACCATGGTGATGGCTTGTTCAGATGTATATTTTATATATAAACAGGATAATACTAGCATGGTTCAGATCTATGTTTCTCCGTCATGAGATATCTTGAAAGCAAACAAATCTAAATTTTATTTTATGGTCCATTAAAAATAATGAGTATATGTAACAAATATTTTTTAAGTAATTGTTGGCTGGCACCAAAATTGGTGCACATAAGCAATTTATGGTTATCTTGAGGTCATTTACACAACAACAAAATATATAATCTTAAATGTACCGTAAAAATTCACAAATATGTAATGAATTGATGAAAAACTGTTATCTCCCTTCACATTGGCAAACAAAAACAAATATTAAAAATAATCATCTGCTGGATATGTAAATAAATTACACCTACAATTTGTTAATATCTTTTTTTTTACTGTTTTTTGGAAGTGTACTGTAAAATTCTACATAAGAGTTTATTTTCACTAAATAAATCTTAAAGTTATTACCACTGAATGTGAAAATTTAACCACATATTGGCAAGGTAAAAAAAAAAAAAATTCAACTAAATCCTTACACTCAGTTTTTATTTAACATTTAAAGTATAAATTAATTAAATAGCATCAAAATTAAAACATTATAAAGATTTCTAATTCCGATTGGGAGAACACAAGATGTCGGTCCTATTGTGTGTTTATAGTCATTGGTCCCATTTAAAACAAAAATAATAAAGTACAACACCGCTAATTGTCAGAATTAATTATAACTGGTGAATCATGCACTCTAAATCATCCAAGAAAATCTCATATGTGAAAAAGTTGAACGTAGATATCACTGGGGTTAACACTGAAATCACAAATATTCACATATTAAATATAGCAATTCAAACTATGCATAGCAAGGCCAGACAAATATCTCCAGTTTACCACTTAGCCAAGCGGGCAAGACTTATTTTTTTAATTTTCAGATAGGATCCGAATTACCAAGTGCAATAAATTTCCCACAAGCATCCTCCTAGTGCAAAACTGGTACAATTACAATAAGATTTCTTTGAAACACCCTCAAGAAAGGCTTAACTAAACTTCAGAGTTCTCTGCTTTCAATTACAAGTAAGTTGTAACCAGTCATTTTCACTGAAATTAATTTTTTTTTAAATACTTTCAACACCATGAAATTTAATTTTTTTGTTCCTAACCCGACTGTTGATCTCACTCAGTATTAATATGAAATATCTGTTGCTCAAAATTATAAGCTTTATGGGAAAATATTATTTAGAAAAACTAGGAGCCATAAAAAGAGGTCACAAATAATTTCTAAGGATTGTCCAGATTTGTTAAGTTAATGATCTCATCGAACTGGAATACTCAGCATTAGGGCCTCACCATTTTGCTGACAGTTCATTTTCTGAAGGACTAAATTTTAAAAAAAGATGTCATAAAATGGATTAACATTATGTTTTTTAGTTTTCTTTAAAGACATGGTCATTAAAAAAGATGATGATAATTCTATGTGATTCACATGCTTTATACAATGTGTGTTTATAAATTTCTTTGATATTCTTTGTGATATCCGTTTATTCTGGATTTTTAAAAATATATAATTTAACATTGCCAGACACTAACATTGAGCAAATAAAAAAGGTTTCAACCACTCTTTTGCAAGAGCTTTCAGCAAGAGATAAGACATGAAAAGTAGAAAAAGTATGACAAGGTTTGGAAAAAATAATAATTGGAAAAGTCTGATCTGACTAGAATGAGTTAAAGAGACTGATCTAAACATAACATTACAAACAAATCAAATAACAATGTGAAAACTTGCATAATAAAATTATTATTACAGACCATAGGAAAAGTATCTTTACAAGGTAACAAGCATTTTAAAGGTAATCTAAGATATGTAAATATCGGCTTGTTCAACTGTATCAAACAATGAAAACTACGGGGATTCTCAAGCTGTAATCACTGAGATGTTTCATAGGGTACACAAAACCTTGGAATGAGTATGTCATATCTTATAATAAGGATAATGTGTCTAAACGTATGTAATTTTACTCAGTTTCCAAAGTTGTTGAAACCAAATGAAATTTAAAAAGACAACACTCCTCATGAACTTTAATTTAAATTTATGTACAAAATTAATCCATGTAGTTTAGCCAATAAATACAAGTTATTCTTCTCAAATGTATATATATTTATTTTTATCTCTTAAATAAACAAAAAATTCCTTCAATTTATTTTTTTTTTCCTCCTTTCTATTTCAGTAAATTTAAGAATTTTCACCTTTGGCTTCTTTTTGCATTTTAAAAATATTTTAGAAATTTCCTTTGTGTACACTATTCTATTCTTTCTTGGCAATATTTTACATACACTTATAGATTTTAACTCAAAGCCTTTTTTTTTTTAAATCTTAAGAAAAGATGGTTTATATTTTGTTTAAAATTAGACAATTCAGTGTTCTTTTTCCATCATATTTGAAAACTATTTAAGTCTTTGAAATAATTTATTTAAAAAATTATTTTGAGTTCTGAAACATAGTAACAAAATTCAAATGAATAGTGATGGCATAAAAATCTGGCATATATTTAATTGTGGAATGGGCTACAGATTGGCTTTCTAAAATGTATTGCACCAACACAGTCAACAAAGTCTTAAAACAAAGAAAACAATATTACCAGAATCCTTTTTTAAAAGTAAAGTCAAATTTAATTACTCCCAACACCCTTCAACGCCAAAATATAAATAAATAAATAATTTATAGGTATCTATGATATTCAAAGAACCTACAATACTGGTTTTGTTTAAAAATAACTTTGAGGGTGGATATCTTCTCAGTGTGTAATTGTAAATATTAAATAAATAATTATATTGAATACGAGATTTCCTTAGATGTATCTATGCATATCCTGAGCCAGGGCCGGTGCTAGGGGTGAAAAGTGGGCGAACGCCCAAGCACGGAGTCTTAATAATATTATAAAAATTTACATACATGGGCAGCACCCTCTCATCCTCTCCAGGTCAGCAACAATAGATGATAAGATCAATAACTGAATTTCAAAAGCAGTATTGTCTGGGAGCAAAAGGGACTCAGTCTTGTCACTAAGCTGAAAGTATATGGGGCAATCATATTAACGTCACTCCTATTTGCTAGCGAAAAGTGGACGCTAAAGCATCTCCACCAATGCTGTCTACGTAAACTTCTTGGTATAATTTGGCAGGATTGAGTCCCTGATATAGAGGTCCTACAACAGGCCGATATTATTAGCATCTACGGGCTCCTACAAAAAAACAAGCCAGATGGGCAGGGCATGTCGAGAGAATGCTAGACAACAGACTTCCCAAATGAATTATGTTTGGTGAACTCTCCAGTAGGAAATGCTCAGCTGGTGGGCAGAAAAAAATACTTAAAGAACTGTCTAAAAGTTTCACTCAAATCCATGGACATTGACATTGATTTGTGGGAGATACTTGCTATAGACTGTGCAAACTGACGTGGCAGTTCATTGTTGGAGAAAAATAAGGGGTCATAATAGCTCATGCCCAAATAAAGAGCCCGGCGAGGAAATCAAATCCTATCAGGGACCCAAAACAACATGTGTTCCACATGCCGGAAAGCTTTCCAGGCACAAATAGTACTGCAGGTCACCTGCGTACTCACTATGTAATATAGCCTTGGTCAATATTCGCATGAGACGGACGAACAACAACATATATTATTAATATAGCCATGCCGTGCCTGATCACAGTTCATAATTTCCAGCCAACACAATATTCAGAGGTACAAGATAATCAAATAAGCAGTCCGTCATGTTTCCACATTATCCCTCCCATGTGAATTAGATTAGCAACAAAAAGCTGCAATGCATGATTCTCCTCATGACTATTCAACTGTTTCAGTAAAAGATAAGAAATTTCAGCAAGTAAGAGAGTCAACAGACATCCTGCATAAGGTGTCCCATTATGATTTTGATGTGCCAGAATATGGAACGTCAAAGCCCCCGCAAACTTGACTTTGCCCAAGGCCCGCACCCTTCTAACGCCAGCCCTGCCTGAGCACTAAATTTTAAACCAAATCCAATACAAATGAAAATCTGTTAAAGCAAACAAGATTAACCAGCAGTCTTGCATATAATTCTTGGATAATCTGAGCTATAACGGTAAATGTCCTTGAAAGTTGCCATGCACTCAAAAATGAGGCATCGGCCCCAGTGTGTCTACTTTTACTAAAGGTCATGTCTGCCTTTAACAGTAGATAATTTTAACTTATGATTTTTACTTCAAGTCGTTTAGGCTTGACATTACAAAAAAACATACAAAATCCTTATCAATGTTAACGACCTACATTTTTTATATATATATATATAATTTTTATATATTTATATATATAACGTGTCTCACATTATCAGTCGAATAGACTAGAATAAAGTTATTAGGCTTATTTTAAAAATTCCATTGAAAGAAGAAAGAAAAAATAAGTTCATACATTGATAAGGTCCTGATGGCTAAATCATTTATTTTTTAACTTATTATTATTTGTAGATAAAAAGGTTAAGCAATGTTCATTTTATATTCCAAAATACTTTTTAAAAAAAATTAAGATTTTATAATAATATAAAACAAGCTAACAATTAATACAAATATATTTAAATGAAAAAAAAATTCCTTAACATTTTTCCACACTTTAATTCCTTCATTTAAAAAAACTCAACACATATATAAAGCGCGACGACTTAAAATATTTTTTAAAATTTTAAATCTCAGCAACATCATGTCGATACCCTGGCAAGCACAGTGTATAACCATAATAACAACGAACCTGCACATTAGCTCATAGATGACTTGGGTGTGCCAGCTTGTACTGTTGTGTGTGTTTCCTTGCATTCAGATGATGAACTCAGGAGGGGGGGGGGGGGTTGTAGGGTGGTGAAATAAAGCAGCAGTGCAGTAGAATTGAATAAGTGGAGAACTAGACTACAGCTTGGGTCAACCAAAAGTCCCGCCTAAAATACCCACCAGTATGATGATTAGGACACATACGCAGATGATGATCATGATTTTCTTCTGCAACATACAAAAAAAATATAAAAAATTGATAAATGGTTGCTAGCAAGTAATTTTATATTAATATATTATATATATATATGTATGTAGTACTGATGTAGAATTATTATTAAATTATACATAGAAAACTGAAACCATATTTTTTTTTTTTAAATACTCTGAATATTTTTGTTACTTACCATTTTATGGGACAATTTCATTATGTTAACTAAACAACATGATAACCAACAAGAAGCTTTGATAGTGGCACATTTAAATTCAGATACAGTAGCAATGAGAAACATACATTTAAAAAAATAACATTCATACATATATCTGTAATCTAGGTATTTAATCTGAGTAAAAGTTAATAGGACCTTTCAGTTAGACACATAATATATATTTAGTTATGGGTAAACTGGTTTAATTGAAGGAGTTTTGAGCTCGGGCGGTAGTGGTCTCAATACAATTAAAAGGCATTGACCGACCTTTTTTTTATATAGACAGTCTACATAAATGTCTCATTTAAATATTTGAGTGAGTGTCACAATTGTTCTACAAACAATTATTAGCATTATTGTATTTTTTTCTTATGGAGTGTCAGAATGAGTCTACATACGTGAGTCTACATACAAGTATCAATTAACTATGTGAGTATCACAATTGGCCTACAAATAATTAGTATTATATTATTTTTTTTATGCAGTGTCAGAAAAAGTCTACGTACAAGTATCATTTAATTATTTGAGTGTCAGAATGAGTATATGTACAGGTATCATTTAATTACTTGAGTGTCAGAATAAGTCTACTGACAGGTATATTTTGAATTTAAGTTAAGACAATCTCTAACATTGCAAACAAACGCCTCAACTCATTAGTGTAGTTTTATAATGTGCACAAAATAGTTATAACTAATACTTAGCAATTTTTATGAATTTGTTTGGTTAAAGGAGACATTTTTGGATTAAAATGTTTCAACACTGCAGGATGGTTGTTATTTGTAGGATGGTTGTTATTTGTAGGACGGTTGTAATTTGTAGGACGGTTGTACGATGCCTATAATTTGTTTGGTATCTGTTATGAGATGCCCAGTTGTCCAGTTACATTTCAAGAACCTGCTTTGGTCTAATTCGGTGTGCTGCTAAAGTGTTGAGAACCATTGTGTTAGAAGTGAAAATACATATCACTCACTCTTTTGCTGGCCTAGCTTTTAGAAACACCATCTAGGTTGTTTTGGACATTGAACTATAACTGAGTCTGAATCCTGTAACATCCTCTGTGATGACAACATAACACCTTCTAATAAAATATTATAAAATCTCAGATGATAAAATATCTCCAAGGCTGATACAATGCTAGTATATAAATGTTGGTCCTAAGCAACTTTTTATGAAGGTTTTAAGTCTGAAATGATCTTAAACTTTAAAAAAAGGCTTGAATTTTTGTGTGATCTTGTCTTCTCTGTTATTGACATAGACATATCCCCCCAATTTAGCTGAAAAGTCAAGGATGTCATGGACATATCTATGCACCAATTGACTGAAAACTCAATTGTCAAATAACTTGTAATTCAAGGAAATTAAGTTTGTATATAAATAAAATAATTTTAAAAAATTAAAAACTAATTTGTGTAAGCCTTTTTAGATACCCATTGTTTTAACACACAGTTTTCGTTTCAATTAGTATAAAAAAAATTGTCAAGCACTCATTTAAAAAAAAAATAAACAATTGTTTTTGAACTTTGTCTCTTCAGTCACCAAAAAGTTTGGCTTTACTTTTTGTTCTACTGATACTCTCTACTGTTACTATGGTGATTTAAACATAAGCAGACAATACATTTGGCAAATCAAAAGCAAGACAATATTTGCCATCAAAAGATAAGTTAATTGAATTCAATTTACATTTAAAGTAATTTTGTCACTTTTAACTTTTAAAATTCATTGATTTTAATTGTTTAATTAATTTTTAAAATTGCATCAATTAATTATTTTAAAAAAAAATATTTTATACATTTTTTAAAATTTGCACTTGTAGATGGCAGAATTCATGTTAGTTACAACAACCTTACAAAGAACAATAACCTTATTTTGGAACACTAAAACAATGTAACACAACACCAAATGAGTCATTAAAAACTATATTTTGGATTTGTTGAGTTCAATTCAGATTAATTGAAATATTATAAGGCACAGAAATTAGGTACAAATAAAACACTTTGTGTAACAAAAGCATAACAAAAAAATTGTCCACATGTTTCAGTGGGGGGAGAGAACAAAAAAAAAAATGAAATGACATGCTGAGTGATGATAGACAGGAGGTAAGGGTTTTCTGTCCATTTCACACCAGGTGTTTGAACTAAGCTCCAAGATGCATGCATGTGACGTGAAGAAAATGATCCTAGGCCAAATGGTAGTGGGGGGGGGGGGGTGTGTGTGTTTGTGTGTGTGTGTGTGTTAGAAAGAAAAAAAAGGGAGGGGGGTATGTTGCAACCCAGAAACTTCACACCTGGTGTTCTTTTATTACTTTCAGGAGGAATGTAATATTGAAAATGTGAAGGGAAAATAGTAATTTCATTTTTAAAATTGAAAAGTATATGGTTGCTGTTAACAAGCCAAGGTGTTCCGATGGTCAAGATGGCCCTGCATTTGGCGACAAATGCACACAGGAGACTAAGGACTTAAGAATATGTACACAATCGGAGATAAAGTGGGGATGAAGTTTACACAAGAATGGTTGTAATAAGGTTAAAATTTAAAAGCTACCAAGTCAGCTGAGGGGGTAACTGAGTCAGAAATTCACTGAACTTTTCCTGTACATTGTTCTGCTTTTATTGCAGCCACTAGACGTTGCTGTACCAGACCAGACTATCCTTTAAAGGAGGGGTGAGCACAACCTGCTGCGAGGGCTCATTATTTACAAGTCAACAAATAGAACAAGAAGGTTGCGCGCCAATGCCTTAATCCAGCAGTGTTTTTCCTCTTCTTGAAATACATTTATTTATTATTTATAGATAACTCACTGCTGCTGTGGCCATTTATTTATTTTATTACAACCTACATAACATAACATTGGGGGAAAAGTTGCAATGAAATTTTCACCAACTACCTTATTTAGTCTATAATTTATAATAACCCTTAAAATAACTTATGTTTTTTTTTTCCTTCAAAATTCTGGCTGGTATTTCTACATATGAAAGAGAAGTTTTGATATAGGTTCAATTATTAAAGAGTGTTAGCAGATGTAATCTGAGGTTTATTTAATTTACTTGAATATCTAGGCTCTTCTTCTTGAAATTATATATATATTAGAAAACATACTTGCTAAATGTTAAGTATTTTTTTTTTTTAAACGGTCAGCCTCACATAGGTCTGGAACCATGGCTTCCCTTCATCTGAATGATGGAGCTACTTAATAAAACGATGTTATAATACTAAAAGTTTGGCTAACATCAAAAGTATTTCTGAGTGGCTTTAAACTCCACTTAAGAAGGCACAAAATACCATCAAGAAAGAAAGCTTAGCTCAGAATATCAAAGAGGAACAATATTAAATGCAAACAGTGAACATTTAAAAACAAAAAAAAACAAAAATAATAAAAACAATGAAGATGGGTGCATGCACTAAAATATATATATTTGAAAAAATATTTAAAAACCATAAGTGACAATGTTGCCAGGGCCTAATAATTGATACACATGTCAAACATGTTTTTTTTTTAAAAGTGTTTACAAAAACTTTATGTGCATCTTTGCATCAACTTAAATCAGCACAAACAAATTTTTTAAAAAACATGTAATTCCTATTTATAAATAAAACACAAGACATGAATTTACATGCTAGTAACACAAAAGGTTTACTGCTAACCAATAAATATTTGATGCAACAAAAGAACAACAACAACAAAATAAAATACCAACAGGTGGTGTAAAAAAAAAAAAAGTATGAATAATGATTGGTGTTTGGTATTGCACATGCAATTATTACAAGGGAATTGTACAAGAGATATATTTTAATGGCCTCACATTCCAACATCCTGGAATAATTTTAAATATCCCCACACTGCAAGAGGCTTGCCCTCCCCCCAGTGCCTCCACAAACGACAGAGCAATCATTCAACTGCTTATATTATTATCATCATAATGTGGTTAAAGATGTTCATTTCTGTACAGTTTACATTGTCGTGCAGTTGTTTCTCTTGCCTCTTGCAAACAACCAGATAGGAAAAATCCTGATGAAGTTTTCTTATGTCAGAAAAAATTTCTTTGGCTCCAAGGGTAGGAAAATAAGTTTAAAAAGTCTGTCACTATGGTCCAATAAGCAAATATTCTTAGAAGAAATATTATTATTTTTTTTTTAAAAGGTGGTGTCTCAAAAATCCAACCAATGACTAATTGACTGACACGCCCATGTCTCAACAATCCTAGCAATGATAAATTGACTGACACGACCATGTCTCAACAATGCTACCATGATGTGTTGTGATAATTCAGGTAACCCTATGAAAATATCATCTTTAAAAAACTATAAATTAATTAATGCTCCCTCCAATTTTATGGCTATAATTAGTTCATTCTTCAAATTTAATTAAATTTGTCATTAATTTATATTTATAAGAATATTCATATTAGGGGCTCAAGAAAAAAGATTTAGGAAACCTCAGGATTTTGCATGCCATTTTGTGTGTGTCTGTGGGGAACATAAAAAAAAAAATTCAAGCGAAAAATCCACTCCATATTCTATTCAAAGTATTCAATTTTTATTTTATTCCTCTTGTTCCTATTAAGCCTTGAAGCTTTTTACAGGCACAAGCTGGCATTAAAATCATCATTATATATATAGGATTTCAACTTCAAATTTATACCACGACCCAACACATCCATAGACCCATGATTTTTTTTAAATATTAAGTTCAGTAAGACCACTTCCTAGAAACCAGTCCAGGAGATTTGAATCCAATCCCATATCTGCACTGACGAATACAAGATTGGGTTGGTTCATAGAGGATTGGATCAAGCAGTTTTAGCACAGCGACCTTCATGTACACTGTCTTATTGAGTAGCCACTTGAAATTTGAGCATTGAAGCTAGAAAACCATTTACATTTATTAAAGAAACAACAAGAGTAAATCCCTTGGAAGTTAATACTAAATATCCAATGAGTATACAGAACAGTGTTTGTCTTCACTGTAAGATAGTCGGCTAATTTCCCAGGTCACTTTTTGAGCATATTTGACGGTATATTGATTGTGGTCATCTTCGTGACATCTTGTGTTAATGTGACAACTGAACAATTAATAGTTGAATATATGAGACAAATACTGTCTAATGGAATAGATTGAAGAAAACCATATGGGAAAAGACTACGCCATAAAGAGCCCCGCTCTTAACAAAGAATATCTATAGCATGACGTAAACTCTGCCGTACAGATACATAAGTTTAAAAAAATATGAAACCAATGGCTGTTTAAATAATAATGACAAACAACATCCATAAACACATGCTATCACTCTAGGTCATACATTAACACATGCTATCTCACTAGGTCAGGGGTCAGGAACCTTTTTGTCTGAGAGAGCCATGGACACCACATATTTTGAAAAGTAATTCTGTGAGAGCCATACATTATGTTTCAAACTAAAACTAAAAATTCAAGTAATTGTGTGCATTTTGTGTAATTTCAACACTAAAATTGCAATAATTATGTCTCTGAATTCTTTTTAATAACATTGTTATGCTCTTGCTAATCAAATATTGATATGCAATTAATATTTAAATCAAAGGAGTCGAAAGAAACATTTTTTTTTATAATCAAACATAAAATTGTCTGCAAGCCAGATGCAGCCATCAATAGAGCCACGAGCCATAGGTTCCCGACCCCTGTTCTAGGTCATACATAAACACATGCTATCTCTCTAGGTATTACAAACACATGCTATCTCTCTAGGTCTTACATGAATACTTGCTAGTAATTATTTTAGGCCACAGCTACTTTGCTAGTTAAGAGTTTAAGGAAAGAACTTTTCCTTCATGACTAGGTGTTAAACTGAAAGGGGAGAGCAGTCAAAAAAATTTTTTTTGAAATAGTTGACCTACAATAGTAACAATTTTGTTGCCCCCTCTGATTATCATTGCCTTGCTGAGCCAGGAGTTGAAACTTGAATGCCCTGTGTTGTTTAATTTAAAATCCATCTATGACTAGATACTGGTTATCATTCATTTAACCATGTTATTGATTATGATTCATCAACTTATTTATCACAAAACAGCCTTTTTCAGAAAAAAATGTGTGTCCATAATTTAAATTATTAAGTGACTTGTATATCCAGCAGATTGACTTTTAAAATGTATTATCAGGTGAAATAAAAAAAAATATTTGTAAAAAAATCCACAAAAACATGCATGAGGTAAGACAGCAGACAGCTTATGATCTCTGTACAAGGACATTACAGGTACAATATTGTATGGTGCACAAACAAGCTTATACATATTTCCAAGATTAAAATTAACAAAAATTTCAATAAATAAAAAACACACGTAAGCCATAAAATGACTTAACTTTTAATTTCCCACGGACATGTCTGGAGCAGACTAATCTGACATCGTGGCCAGCTGGTAAAATTGTATCGGAGTATTCTCCAGCATGCCACATAAGCCACCTCCTGCCTAGCAAGAGTCCTACAGCTATTTGACTCACTAAAGGTTATTCCTGTATAGCCAATCAAGAGTACAGTAGCCATTCAACTCACTAAAGGTTTGTATAGCCAATCAACGTAGAAGTAAATCACAGCCCATTGTATGTTAATGTTGTATTATATACACAAGAGTATGTTTTTAAAAATTATAAACAAAGAATTGTACCAAGTTTTTGGCAAATAGCCACCAGAACAATGTGACAGAGTCTGGTGCCTAAATCAAATAGTTTTACATGTATACATAATGTAGTTCTTTGGCTAGAGACAAGTTCTTTTTTTTTTTAAATAAAACAAAAACAACTTGATTTGTTTTCATTTTTTTTTTAGTTCAAAGAAGTGACTAAAGTATTTTGTCAAATTCATCTAGTTTTAGATTGAAATTTACCATCAAGTGAAATTTATTATACAGGTACGGAATTAACATTACAAAATAAATGTAATCAGGAAACCTCCAATGCAAGGTTATGCCTTCATTTGAAAAATAAAAAAATAAACTGGTTTGGTGTGTGTCTATCACCTAAGTAGCTTCTTAAGTAAAACAACTCTGCTTCAAGCAGACTCCTAGGACGCTCAAACAACAAAAACAGCTCTTTAAAGCATCATTTCTGCCACAAATTTGGCTTTAAGGAAAGGAGGGGAGCGGCAGGAAAAACAGACAGCTTTTATTTAAATTATCAAGTCGCAACTCTATCTCTCTGTTATTGGGGAAAGTTATCTGAGCATTTACACCTAAAATTGGTGACATCGGCATCAGCCAATTAAACATTCTTGCAGTAAGACAAAATGTTAATGGAAAAAAATCAACACTTTTAAAGAGGACAAAGTAATAATGAAAAATGAATATAATAGGACATTAATGAATGAAAAGCCAATGACTGAAGCTGGTCTAGGGAAAAAAAAGGGGGCAAGTGTGTTTTTTTATTGTTTCTGTTTTAAATAATGAGTTTTTAACTTCATTGTACTTGTTTTCACTTGGCTAAGAATGCTTTCTGAGGGTTGATCATTTTTAGACAATTTATTTATTCGTCAAATTTTCCAAGTTCAATTTTAAATCCTCGGCAACTATATAACACATGACACCCTCCATGAACCAAAAACAATTCAAATAAACCGTGCAGCAAATAAAAAAACAAACAACAACATACAAGTGCACATTGAAATTCAAGAATTTGTTCAAAACTAAAGACACTCATTACAGTGAATGAATTATGTGTATACATATACAGCCAAATGACATGAAGTACATTGTAAAATTCATAAAAAGTCTTAAAAGATTTTGAGCTTTTATAAAGTGGTTAAGTTAAAGTTTCCACAGAAGAGCAAAGCGCGCCGCCGCCCCCCCCCCCCCCCCCCCCCCCCCCCCCC
>CAXITT010000389.1:195740-206015 GCA_964033795.1 Lymnaea stagnalis | reverse complement strand
CCCCCGGTGTTCAAGAAGGGCCGAAACTAGGGCTTTGCTCTATGAAATGCAATCCTGCAGTTTTGTACAATTTAAATGGATGTAATCTTCATAACAAAACATATTCAAACATGTCCAGTGATCCCAAGGCACTTCTTGTAAACCTACTAGTTTAGGAATTAAACATTGTTCAATAGTGAAGCCTGGTAACCCACTCTCCCCCTCACAACAAAGGAACACAACACATATTATACTATATGTCTCTAAATTTAAGTAGAATTCATTTCAAAAAAATATTCTTGGATTTACATTTATTATGGCGTCCTCCCTTCACGGGAGAAAAGGTTTCCTTCATATCTTTAAAGAAACTTGAAGATCACCGCTTTCATTTGCATTTGTATGTTTGACCATAAATTCAGGGCTGGAAATAAGCAATCTTTAACGTCTGCACAAATACATGGTTCCGTTAAAAAAACACACACTAAAACCATGTTCAGGCATGGCGGGTTGTAGCCACCCAAATCTCATCAATCAAGTACTGAACTTAAGCGATTGTTAAGGATTTAAAGTATCTAAAATGCGGTGCCTTGTCAAAAGACATTTTGAAGCAGCCAGCTGTGCATCCACTCCAATGATAAAAACTTTATCAGCCAGACATCACCTGGTGGACATGACTAACTGGAATGTTTTACAAAAGAAAATCACGTCGATGAATATGAGCTACCAGAGTATTAATCATTTCATTTTTAAAAAAATTATTTTTTTTTAAAATCCTGGGATATGTAAAGCTACCATAATAAGGGTTTTATCCAAGTGAAAAAAAATATATGTTTGTTTTGAGGTTGGTGATTTTTTTCAGTTACGCCGATTTTTCAATCATAGCTTCCTTGTATACAAGGGCTCCTAAAAAAATCAGAACCAATCTTTTAAAAAAAAAAAAAAAAAAAAAAAAAAAAAAAAAAAAAAAAAAAAAAAAAAAAAAAAAAAAAAAAAAAAAAAAAAAAAAAAAAAAAAAAAACCAATGAAACAAACTTTTAGATAACTATTAAGGATAAAATAAGTGACTTATTTTCAATGACCTAATGATGAGCAAACATCTCAAGATTCTGTCTAACTGAGACAACAAACTACTTTACACAGACATCTAGGATTGGTCCAGCAATGATGAATAATTACACGCTACTGGGCTACTGGCGAGAGTGAGCTCCCTTAAAAACAGGGTAAATATACAATAAATTTATACATATGTCTTTAATGCTTCTTGTTTTCCTAAAAGTAATAACACTGCCATGTCAAGGCCCTGCTGGAGGTCGTAGTTCAATAGTTCACGTTGGTACTGTGACTGCTATAATGATGGCTACAATAACCAACAGAACCACGATACACACGATTATACAAATCTTTTTCTGAAATGAAATGGAACATAAGAAAATAAGGCTAAAAAAAAATTATAATAACAACATGAAACAACATTTATCTAAAAAATTTCTATTAAAAAAAACACAAAAACAAGACTGATGAAGAAAGATGAATAATTATAATTATGACCTATACACACACTATTTATGCAAGGGGTCCTTTTAAATGCAAGACTTTCATTCTTTGATGGGTCCATTTGAATAGTTTATCTCAGATAATTATGATTATGACCTGGTCACACACTATTTCTACAAGGGGTCCTTTTGAATGTTAGACTTTAATTCTTTGATTGGTCCACTTAAATAGTTCATCTCAGATAATTATAATTATGACCTTTACACACATTAATTCTACATGGGGTTGTTTTGAATTATAAACTTTAATTCAACATAAATAGTTTATCTCAGATAACCATGTTACTAGTTTTTTTACCGCGCTTCCAACTTTTGGGGATGAAGCGTGTTTTTCAAATAAACTTTATTATTATTATTATTAGTTTACCTAGCTATTTACTTTTAGTAAATTAGAATGCTAACTGGCATAAAGCAGTCACCAGCACTACTAAGCAGACCATTTATTTAGAAGTTATGGTCATTTAGTCTAAATACCTTGCAGGCAAACTTGAAAGTAGAAACTTGTCATTCACAAGATTAATTTTTAACAATAATTTTAAAATTCTGAACAATAATGTGCTTTCATTGAATTGGGGCATTGAATAAGGAAGAGGGTATTGTAGCATTTATGTTTAAAAGACATAAAAGGTTAAAACAGGAGCGTACAACACAAAATTGTAATGGTCATCAATGTGCACAGCTGACTGAATGGGAACCATTGGCTGGGCACTTTGACGAGGATCACAAATGACTGGCAACTTTTGATTGGACACAGTTCATAAACTGGATACTACCGACTGGGATATATTTGCATACAAATAAGAACAATATTTTAAATGCAAAAAATGTAACTACTGTACACATACTATACACCTTACAAAGAGGTAAAGAGATAATTTAAATCTAATTCCATGTAAACATCAAACTGAGACATCATGAAGCCAGAATGGCCTGACGTGGCATATTACTTGAGCTCATTAACACAGATGGGTCAAAGGGAAATAAACTAACTCATGTTGAGAATAAATCTGAATATCCATCTGCATCAGATGTGTGGTCTCTGATAAAACACAAATTTTACAACATATAAAGTTATAGTCAACCTCAAGGGTTTCTTCCAACAAAACCTCCTCTGAAATGTGTGCAGTGTTGTGCTACATGAGGGATGGTCAAATGCTGTGTCAAGGAGCTTGGCTTCATGGTGTCATGACAGTTATACATCAATGTGCTAACAACATTCAAATATAAAAAAAAATATATGGAAAGGAATATCCAGAAAGAAACAACTCACCCGCCGCGCTTTACTTTGGTATTTTACAGCTTTTTTCGTATCCATCTTGGCCGTTTCTATATAGTCTACAGCCTGTTCAACATTGTACTCAATCCTGTCTATCATTTCACCCTGGAGATAAACAGTTAAGTAGTGTAAACGCAAAGGCAGGTCACTATCTTCACACAGGCTCAGCATGACGCAAGCTGGGTTAAAAAACACAGACACGTTCATTACATGTACACTGCGACAGTCAAAACTGGACACATACCTGACTTTCTACCAACATGGCCATATCCATAAACATATCATGAAGGTCTCGTATAGATGTTTCCAACTTCATAATATCATTATGCCTAGCTTCTATATCTGCTAAGGTCTGCTTGGCTTGCTGAGTTTCCATGATTATCTGAGAGAGGACAAAATACACAGAATGAGTGCGGAATTATTACATTTAATGTGCAAACCATCAGTCACATTACACATGCTTCTTTCTCATGGTGGTGACATTTCTGCTAATGCATCAATTGTTTTGTCCTGCCTTACATATACCCTTTGTACATTACATTTTAATAAAATAACTCAGATTCCTTTCAACAGACCTGTTTACCATCAATCTCTTAAAATCGTACAATATCAACACACAATCGTTCAATACATTATCTTAATAGTAAGAGAATAAACATACAGTTTATACAATATATACACCTGAAAATCGTACACTACGCCAAAATCGTCAGAGTAAACAGGTCTGTTTCAATATTCCAGTTGAAAAACACCTACGACAACACACACCAAACCAACACACCCCCCCCCATGATGGGGGTGACATTTATTCTATAGAAATTCAAAATCTAGTTTTCTTGTATTTAAAAAAAAATTTGAATTAAAAAACTATTTTTCTAAACCTAGTGGGGTTCTTAACATGAGGTCAGCATGCAGTGCTTTATTGGGTTGTTTTTTTTTGTCTATGAGACAGTGGGGGCAAGTCCCTCTAGGGCTGCATGCTCTAGTTCTACCTGATAGTCTTCATGATTTCATGTGTACAAGTAGCAATATCAAACTAGCAAGTTTAACCAATTAATTGGAAACACCAGTTTTGTGAATAATAATCTGTGGTGATTCCTGGAGAGGGGGGTGGTGGGGGGGGGGGGGGGGGTAGGTGTGTGTGTGTTTGTGTGTGTGTGTAGTTTAAACCCCAACAAAGCAATAGAGACAGAGGAGGAGCAAAGGACTGGATCAAATGGTGGGTCAAATACAGGGTTGCTAATTAATGAAAGTCTGTTAAAATTTGACACAGAATGACTAGCCAGCAAAATTCCCTACGCACTTCTATTATAAAAAAAAAAGGAAATTATATTTTAGACTTTTAAAAGAAAGTGTGTTATCTACTATGCCTGCTGTACACTGTACACATCTCGCTAGCATATAGGAGTGATGTTAAGAGAAAGTAAGCTAGATTTCTCAAAATTTTGGGGCTTTCTTCTATAACATTTATGATAAAAAATATGAATATGCCAACAAAAGAATGAAATGCCATACAATAACTAATAAAGAGCCCAGTAAAGAGAGATAAATCCATAAACCACGGAATCCATACTTTTTATAAATTTATATTTTTAAAAATGTGTCTGCAAAAATGTTTCAGATTTAACAAATTTTTCTGTGAATTTTATTCCTTAGAGCTGGCAGCCTTGGCCTATTAGGTGGACACAGATTGGTCTAATAGGTTGATAAAGATTGATCTTGTAGGTTGATACAGATTGGTCTAATACAGGCCTGCACAACTCAAATTCTAAGGTGGGCCGTAATACATTATGAAAAACTTGTGCAGGCCAAAAGAAAATAGGACAGGATTTGTGGGGGCAAAAGAAAATAGGTCTGGGGAAATGCTATTAAGAAAATAATAAGAATAAAGAATATTTCCTTACTTCGCGGGCCACAAAGTGGGTGCTGGCGGGCCACATGCGGCCCACAGGTTGTGCAGGACTGGTCAAATAGGTTGATACAGATTGGTCTAATAGGTGGATACAGATTGGTCTAATCGGTTGATACAGATTGGTCTAACAGGTTGATACAGATTGGTCTAATAGGTTATACAAGATTAGTCTAATAGGTTGATACAGACTGGTCTAATAGGTTGATACAGATTGGTCTAATAGGTTGATACAGATAGGTCTAATAGGTTGATACAGATTGGTCTAATAGGTGGATAAAGATTGGTCTAATAGGTTGATACAGATTGGTCTAATAGGTTGATACAGATTGGTCTAATAGGTTGATACAGATTAGTCTAATTGGTTGATACAGATAGGTCTAATAGGTTGATACAGATTGGTCTAATAGGTTGATACAGATAGGTCTAATAGGTTGATACAGATTGGTCTAATAGGTGGATACAGATTGGTCTAATATGTGGATACAGATTGGTCTAATATGTGGATACAGATTGGTCTAATAGGTTGATACAGATTGGTCTATTAGGTTGATTTATACAGATTGGTCTAATAGGTTGATACAGATTGGTCTAATAGGTTGATACAGATTGGTCTAGTAGGTGGATACAGATTGCTATTCACCGAGAGCCTGACCTACCCCTTGAGTGAAGATTGCAGGATTTCCAGACTCTATCATGTCTTCTAGCTCCTCGTTGGTTGTTGTTTTACCAGCTGGAGAGGAGAGGAGGTGGGATTGTTAAAGAAATGATTGATTCACACATGACATTTAATCATGATGTTAAATAAGGAAGTGACTCTAAGTGAAACAAGTGAAGTGTCTTCCTGGTGCTAGAGCCTATGGCAGAGACTTTGAAGAAACACCACTGAACATGTTCTGATAAATAGCATTATGTTAAACACAATGTATTGAACCATTAATGTAGTATTCATAACAGTGTTTGTTCTTGTACAAATAATTCAATGGAATTTTTTTTTTTAATTAAAGAGGGCTTAAATAATGAAAATGAAGTATTTCCTTTTAAACCAACAATACACAATATAAATACTTCCCTTTATATTTAGAGACCTCTATTTTAACCAATAGTGTTACTATCTATAAGTAAATTTGAAGAAAAAAAATATATATTTATTTTCTTACTACAAATGATATTTGCTTGATTTTGAGGGTTCCATAAAGTTAGCTACTGTGCAATGATTTGTACTTGGCATTTGAAATTATATGATTTTTGTTTAACAGTGACTATGCAAGTCTGCCTAAGTGACATTTAAGTTATGAACTCACTTATGGCCAATTGTCGTTTTATACGACCTTTACATCGCTCCCTGTAGTCAATCTGACATGCATTGTAGTCATTCATGACCTCGACAAACTTGCGAGACAATGTGGCATGCTGTAAAGACAAAAATACATGGGTCAATTATATGGATTCCATGAATAAGTGAAAAGAATTACAACATGCACAGAGTTCCTGGATGGTATATTTTATTATTTAGGGCGATAAATTCCGAACTCCTGACTAAAACGAGGAAATATCATACATTTTATACGGGTTTCTTACTAGGTCCATCCACATCAATGATAGATGACATTCCTGGTTTTCTCACGAGCAACTCTTTTACTCCTATGGTAAATGACAACCATGGCTTTCTCACTAATAACTCACCTAATATTGTATATGACAATCATGGCTTCTCACTAATAAATCATCTCTTCCTATGATAGATGCCAATTATGACTTTCTCATTAATAACTCATATAATCCTATGGTAGATACCAGTCTTGGCTTCACTAATAACTCATCTACTCCTGTAGCATAGGTTTGTAAGAGTGCTATAAACATAACACAAAAACTGGCTTTAGATGATCAGGTTTACCTTTTCTTCCCCAACTTTCAGCATACAAAAGAATGTGGTCACTAAAGAGTTAATATTAGTTGCACAATAATGTGGCATTAAATACTTTACAGTGCACTAAATGCTTATAGAGTCATGTGTTCCTAACTGCTTCATACATTTATCATTAATTAATCACAATGTCTAACTTTGTATGCAAAAGAAAAAAACACCTTAAAAACATTTTTAAAAGTTATTTAAAAAAAAATAAAATAACATTTTCTTAAACAAAAAAGTAATAATGAAGAATTTTTTAAAAAATTCACTGACAGGAAAATGAAAACTACAACTGGTTTGGAGAAACTTAGAAATAGAAACAAATCACAAAATTTATTTACATTTTTGTCAGCTTTCTGTCCCCTGTGTTATTAAATAAAGGCAGAAATTGTGAGAGAAAAGTCTAACTCAAATGCCATGAGTGGATTACATTGGGGTGGGGCTATGTTAGATTGATGGATACAAAGGTAATGAGTTTAGGTTATCTGAAAGAGGGTCAGTTAAAGTCGGATGTGCAATGTGAGTGAATCCTGTGAGTGATGTATTTTTGGTGAATCCTGTGAGTGATGTATTTGTGGTGAGACCAATGAATGTTGCATTTGTGGTGATAACTGTGGGTGATTTTTTTTTTGTGTGAGTGTTGTGAGTGACGTATATTTGGTGAGACCTGTAAATGATGTATTTGTGATGAGACCTGTGAGCGATGAATTAGTGTTGATACATGAGTGATGTAGTATTGGTGTGTCATTTGAGTAATGTATGTGTGGTGAGTCTTGTGAATGATGTATGGTGATGTGTCATGTTAGTGATATATTTGTGGTGAGACATGAGTGATGAATTTGTGGTGAGATATATCAGTGATATATTTGTGGTGTGTCACGTTAGTGATGTAGTTGAGGTGAGTCCTGTAAATGGTGTATAGTGGTGAATCCAGTTTCTTGGGTGAGTGATGTAAGTGATGTATTTGTGGTTAGCCCTGTGATTGGTGCATTTGTGATGAGACCTGTGAATAGTATATTGTGGTGAGTCATGTATCAGTTGTGAATAATGTGAATGATGTATTTGTAGTGAGACCTATGAATGATGTATTTCTTGTGAATCCTGTATTTTTTCTGAGGAGAGTATTAAAGGTTGTATGTAAATTGCATACTGCTAATTCTGTTGGCAACTGCAGGTCATCCCCTCCCTCCTCAAATGTAAGCCTAAAATGGATCTATGATTCAATTTAGTTTTATCTGAGATGTAGATATTTGTAAACATTTGTCTTTTTTTTTTATATGTGTATGTATTCCTTGTCTGTGATTTAAAGTTTGAAATCATATAAATCACATAATTATTGTTTATATAGATGATGAGCTCTGTAAGCCTGGTGTGTCATGTGACAAGGTTGCATGCTGAGACTGGTCTTGTGCACCTCTAACTATGATGTAAACCGGTCAACACTTTAAAAATATTGGACACATCTAATAGGCCACCATCTCATCCACATCTCATCGCCGGGCCACCACTGTCAATATTACTTTGTTTTTCATCAATGTTACCCGGCTATCATACTGAAACCTTTTGTTTGTTTTTTGTTGTTTTTTGTTTTTGTTTTTTTTTTTTGGAAAACTGGCTGGGGGGTGGGGGAGGATAGCTTTAACTGTGTCCTAGAGATTTTAATTGTATGTATCAATGGAACTTATAAATGATTACATAACAACTCTTAGGGAATTTTACAAGACATCCCACAGCTATTTTTATCTTCAGAACCCGTCATTCTAACTAACTCTCACACACACACATCAAGATATAATTTATTTAAAAAAAAAAAAAAAAATCTGAGAAGATGCCGTTCAGTTAGTTCATGTAAGATCTACTCTCACACACACACATCAAGATATAATTTATTTAAAAAAAAAAAAAAAACCTCATTAAATCGACCCTAAATCACTAAACAGAAGGTGATACTCCTACCCCTTCCCACACAACACACGCACAAGCATTATAATGGGCTTGAGTCCAGGAAGAGGCGGTGGTGAGCAGATAATGATTCATCATAACTTCAACCACTGCACGACTTCGTTGGCCTCCATATAAAAAAAATTAAATAAAAAAGACATGGTGCCTGTTGACCAATGCCCCCCCCCCTCCATGAACCAATTGTATCAAGTCAAACATCCGTACCCTCCCTCCACCCACCCCCCACCCCTCCCCACACGCTGGTGCCAACAAGACAATTGAGACAGTGCTAGAGATAAGACATGCCCGATGCTCGGCAACACCACTGGCGGAACACAAAAAAAAGGGTGGGGTGGGGGGTGGTGGTGGTAATGACGCATCGTTCACAAAAAAAAAAATCAATGGGCCCACTTATCCCACTTATCGAGTTGTCATTAAATACTCGAAATAATTGTTTTCACAGTGCTTCTTGGCATTTATTAGGTCAAGAGAACTGCATTCAAATGTGGGAAGAAACAACATCAAAAACAAAACCAAAATAAAAAAAAAAAATAATAATAATAATGGTGGTGGGGTAGGGAGTTAGTTGCAAACGGTGGTCACACCCCCCCTCCCCGCAACCCTAAGAGACTTTTTTTTTGGGGGGGGGGGGGTTGGGGGGTGTCGGGGGTGTTTTTCAATTGGAATATTACACGGAATAGGTATTATTTTTTTAAATAAAAAGGGGGAAGAAACAACATAAAAAAAAAAACCAAAATAAAAAAAAAAAATAATAATAATAATGGTGGTGGGGGAGGGGGTTAGTTGCAAACGGTGGGCACACCCCCCCTCCCCGCAACCCTAAGAGACTTTTTTTTTGGGGGGGGGGGGGTTGGGGGGAGTCGTGGGTGTTTTTCAACTGGAATATTACACGGAATAGGACTTATCTTTTTAAAATGTAATATGTTTCGGATAATGACAATGTCAGACTACAAAAAAGGGAGGGGGTCCATGGGTCAAAAAGGTTTAAGAATCACTGCTATACTTAATTGATTTGCTTCTGCTTTGAGACAAAAGGAAATTAATAGGTTTCAAAATAATGAAGAAAAAACAATATTTAAAAAAAAAATACTTATATTTTAAATATTTTTTTCAACTAATCTTTGGGGTATTTTTACTTATAACTGCAAGCAAACTCCCCCCCCTCCCCCAACCCTGTTTTTTTTTTCCGGAGGGGCATTTATTTCCATGGAGAGGTTGAGACTTATAACCAGAGCCCAATTAAGGGGAGGTGCGGGTGAGAAATTGACGAAAATGGCAAATTTTGAATAATTTTTTATTATTAGCTATTTGGTTTTATTAACCATTTCTCTATTACATTTTTATATTTGTTTTTATAAAAGTAAGTTAGAAAATATAATAAATTACAAATTTCCTGACCCTATCAATCAGAAAAATGTCAAAATTGTCCTATTTTTAGTGTTTTTACCCCTTTGTTATGAGTATTTGGAATCGCCCAATCCCTATGTCTTTGGCATGGTTGGAAAGATGGTGATTTCGGGGTCAAGATAAATATAGCTTATGATCACAAAGAAAACTACAAAAGCAACCGAACCTTTCGATCGCCGGTAATGTCTAGCAAAATTTGGTATTTTCCTGTCCTACTTCGTGTATCACGTGATCAAACCCTGACCTTTGAATAAAATAAGCATTTTGATTGGTTCCT
>CAXITT010000389.1:148062-178405 GCA_964033795.1 Lymnaea stagnalis | reverse complement strand
GGGGGGATAAAGGAGAGGAAATGCGAAAGAAACAATCAAGCAGAGGCATAAAGGAATTAGCTAAGGATACGGAGAAATAAATAGGAAAGAAGGAATAAATAACGGAATTGCTAACAAAGGTGAGGAGGAAAGCAAGTTACTTCTAAAAATAATTGGGCGAACACGCCTTATGTTATTAGATTCTACAGTACACTACTCTTAAATACAATCAATTCATCTATTCTGGTATGCACATTTCTATATTACGACCACCTAAAATATTGTTATATAATACTTATATAAGCTCTATACTATAACTCCACTTCTAAAAATCTACAATTTACACGAACGTCGGGTCAAGTTAGATTCCAATCTTTCTAGCAATAAGATTCTCGGAATAATTGGAGTCAACTGAAACAAAGAAATCTTTGCATAATCCAAGCACGTTTAAAATCAATACCAACATTTCCTGTACGAGCCCCTTGTTCTGATCGCACCGTACGTTCTGCTTCGTCCGGTAAATCATTAACCCAGTGCCTTGCAGTGCAGAACAGCGCTAGATTTAAACTTCAGTGCGGATGGCTGGTGTGACATTGACATGCACAATATCACAGCCTCGGATGGCCGGTGTGACACAGACATGCACAATATCACAGCCTCAGATGGCCGGTGTGACACAGACACGCACAATATCACAGTCTCGGATGGCCGGTGTGACACAGAAATGCACAATATCACAGCCTCAGATGGCCGGTGTGACACAGACATGCATAATATCACAGCCTCAGATGGTCGGTGTGACGCAGACATGCACAATATCACAGCCTAGGTTGGCCGGTGTGACACAGACATGCACAATATCACAGCCTCAGATGGCCGGTGTGACACAGACATGCATAATATCACAGCCTCGGATGGCCGGTGTGACAGACATGCACACTATCACAGCCTCAGATGGCCGGTGTGACACAGACATGCATAATATCACAGCCTCGGATGGCCGGTGTGACAGACATGCATAATATCACAGCCTCAGATGGCCGATGTGACACAGACATGCACCATATCACACCCTCGAATGGCCGGCATGACACAGACATGCACCATATCACACCCTCGAATGGCCGGTATGACACAGACATGCACACTATCACAACTTCGGATGGCTGGCGTGACACTGTCAGATAAGCTCAACACCACAAACTCAGATGGCTGATTACCACATCATAGCCTCTGAAGGCTGGTGTGACACAGACATGTACTTCATCACAGCCTCCAATGGCTGAAGTGACACATGTACAACATCACAGCCTGAGATGGCTGGTGTGACTCAGACATGTACAACATCACAGCCTCCGATGGCTGAAGTGACAGAGACACATCACAGCCTGAGATGGCTGGTGTAAGACATGTACAACATCTCAGCCTCAGATGGGTGGTGTGACACAGACATGTACAACATCAGTCTCAGATGGCGTGTGTGACATGTACAACATCACAGCCTCAGATGACTGGTGTGACACAGACATGTACAACATCACAGCCTGAGATGGCTGGTGTGACACAGACACGTACAACATTACACGAACGTTCTACTGACGTTAGATGACCAGGGTAACACCATCGAATATGTTCTTAATGACAACTTTACATGGCCAGTGTAACCGGGTTGCCTATTTTCTTTTAGATGGCCAGTGTAACCAAATCGGATTTCTTCTGGAGGACATGGTGTAACACATGTTCTGAATCACAGCCATCTACACAAATCACAGGAAAGAATCATGCAATGTAAAATAAGAGCCCCTAAAAGGGGAGGGTTGTCATAAAAAAATTATTCAGATATTATGTGATTCGTGAAGATATAATACATTTATTGACAGTGGGGTGTTAAGTTTTTCTTTTATCATCTGGTGCATCTACTTGTTACTTTTGGTGTCTGCATTTTTTTAAAAAAATGACTTGAGCTTCCAATACGGCATTAGGAGTATTGGGAGGGGGAGCTTGATCCTAAACATTGATAAGGGTAACCTAGAATTTAAGTCGATTTAGTAAAGTTGTGAATGTAATGTCTTTAGAAAAGCCATAAGGCAGTGAAGCTGACATGCAAATAGAGCAATTTTAAACAACATCAAGACATCATGCATTCAACTACTTAATCCAAAAGTTACCACCCCACCCCTCAGGCCTAAAGTAATTGTCCCACCCCTCAGGCCTAAAGTAATTGCCCCACCCCTCAGGCCTAAAGTAATTGCCCCACCCCTCAGGCCTAAAGTAATTGCCCCACCCCTCAGGCCTATTGCAAATAGAGCAATTTTAAACAACATCAAGACATCATGCATTCAACTACTTAATCCAAAAGTTACCACCCCACCCCTCAGGCCTAAAGTAAGTGTCCCACCCCTCAGGCCTAAAGTAATTGCCCCACCCCTCAGGCCTAAAGTAATTGCCCCACCCCTCAGGCCTAAAGTAATTGCCCCACCCCTCAGGCCTAAAGTAATTGCCCCACCCCACCCCTGGAGACCGAATCATTTTTTAAAGACCATAACAAAAAGCCACGGACGCAGCATCAGTTTTGAAGTATACAGATCAGAGCTGTGATCAAATTAGTAACAATGTGCACCGGATCATATCACCTGCCTTGATAACCTAAATCTAATCACACCCTTACTGCATTAAATACCATTATTACATTACAAGCCATCTTATTACATTACATGCCACCCTTATTACATTACACACCAAATTATTACATTACATGCCACCCTTATTACATTACACACCATCTTATCACATTACATGCCACCCTTATTACATTACACACCATCTTATTACATTAAACACCACACTTTTCACTTTACAAGCCACCCTTATTATATTAATTGCCACACTTATTACATTACATGCCAGCCTTATTACATTAAATGCCGCCCTTATAACATTATACCCCATCCTCATTTACATTTTATGCTCTAACCATATTTGCTTCAAGTTATTAAGTGCTTAAACCAAGAAAAAGCATGGCAGTGAACAAATCCCCATGCATGGTACGATGCAACATGGAAGACA
Organism: Lymnaea stagnalis; assembly: GCA_964033795.1. Classification (NCBI taxonomy): domain Eukaryota; kingdom Metazoa; phylum Mollusca; class Gastropoda; family Lymnaeidae; genus Lymnaea; species Lymnaea stagnalis. The sequence continues at coordinate 175,360 of CAXITT010000389.1, read as the reverse complement.
AACGAGGGCAATGGGCACCTAGGCTTTGGGTTGGCAGATCCACCGCATGGATGAATTCAAGGGGAGTCCTTTAAATGTGCTTGGTTCAAGTTATATCCTCAATGAACTGGAGCATGATATTAATTACTTAAGAACCTAAAGAGGAGTCTCGTCAACTGCCATCTAAATATATCAGGAACTCGATTACTTTATACAGTTTCTGCCTCATTAATTAAAAAATTACAGTGAAAAGCGTGAATTTAACTAAGCTTAGTTGAACAAATCTTTGATGTAACACTTATTATCTATTATAACTAGAAATGTCTATTAATATACATATTTCAATATAAGAGTTCAAATTTCCATGACAATTTATTATCCCTGGAACAGATCTAGATCCACACAAGGTCCTAATGAAATAAATTATTAACAAAACAACAAAAACAAAAAACCATTTTAAAAAAAACACCACAAAAAAAAAACCAGCCTACCTTTTAATTTAGCCCTGACTTTGTTTGCATTCTTTTTTATCTCTGACATCAACTCCTCAAGTTCCTCTTTCATCTCTGAAGCACACAAAATTTTGTATAAGACATTATTGAATTAGATTGTAAAATAATGTAGTAAACAAGAAGTTATAATGGAGTAAAGTAAACCAAAAGACATGAGAAGGAAAAAAGAAAACAAATCTTGTCAACAATACTATCCATTTTGTAACAGTAATCTTGAGTGGTTATTGCTTAAAACACTAGTTAATGAAAAAGTTTAAACCTGAGTCCACAGCACCCTTCAATATCTATTTTTCACTGCATCAATTTAACCTCACTTCTCTTTCACTGCATCAATTTAACTTCATCTCTCTTTCACTGCATTCAATTTAACTTCACCTCTCTTTCACTGCATCAATTTAACTTCACTCTCTTTCAATGCATCAATTTGACTTCACCTCTCGCTCACTGAATCAATTTAACTTAACAATAAACAACAAAAAATTTATCAAACTAATTTTTTTTAATTTTTAAGAAAAAATGGAGACCCCCCCCCAGTTTCAAAATATTAAAAATAATAGAGATCAAATTTTAGATTATGACAACAATTAGGATATTTACAAAAGAAACTAAACTAAAATGGGACCTATCTTACTTCCCAAAATATAAAATAGTCATGATAACAGCAGGCTGTGACTACAGGGATCTTACTATTTAATCAGGCGGAATCAATAAATAACTATAAGGAGTTTTGGTGCCAAGTTATTGATTGGTAGCTTGTGAAGAAATAGAGCTAATTATTTTATTTTTTTTAAATTGACTTTCTCTAAAATAAAACATAAATACAATTGACCTTAGTGATATTATCATGAGTGAATGTAATAGAATAAAGGCAAATGTGTGGCACTGTTGTTTAGAGCTGATAGTTTGCTTGAAATAACAAATGGTGACAATGTCAGAAAGAAAAAAAAACACTTACTGTCATCTGTCTGAGGAGCTGACAATATTGCACTGTGTTTTTTCTTGACCTCATCCACATTGGATGCTATCTTATCTATCATCTCACGAATCTCATCCACCTGAAAAAAAAATCCGATCCATGAACTCTTACATTATATTGTGAGTGACCAAAAAATTTTTTAACCAGGCTTTTAAAACTTGCCTAAATGCTCTTGCTGTTTTTAAAAGTCAGAGAACGTTTTGATTTATTGAAAGGTTTCTTATGACTATGGCCACACCATACAAATATTTAGACTAAAATTATAAAGAGAGAGCATCTATGAAATTCATATTTTTGACAGTGCAGAAAATCTTAAAGTTATAGATCAGGGGTCTCCAAACTTTTCAGCCCGAGGGCCGCATTAACGATCAAACAGCATTTTGGGGGCCGACTACACACTCGAGGTCCAAATAAATGAGAATCAAAACATGGATGTTGTTTTGAATTATTTATTCAATAATATTTTATTCAGTTATTATTTAATAACACATTGATACACTGCACATGAACGCGTCTCTATTTCAATTCAGTAAAAACATAGCGTGCACGAAAGCGGCGGCTTATCTTGGCACGATACACGTTAAATTCCATATTTTTTTCCGTAGACAAAAAAGGTCTCAGTGGGCCGCATTAGTAGTTTGGAGACCCCTGTTATAGATCAACGGTGGCTCGCGAACAATTTATGAAATTAAAACTTTTCGTTTGAAATAAATAATATAAAAAAATAATTGAAAGTTTAAAAAAAAAAACTTGACTAACACAAAGGATTGAAAATCATTTGGGATTGACTGTAACGCGTGTATTTCTTCAACATACGGTTAGGGTTCAAACAACTGACATGTTTAAATCATGAAATTCGAATAAAAATTAATTTTTTAAAATAAATCACAAAAGGAATTTTTCATTGCGAGTGGGGTCGTGGCCCATAGTGCTTCAATGCGGCTCAGTTACTACAGGTCTGGCCACCCCTGGTATAGATTATGAATTTAAAAAAAAAAAAGAACCAAAAAATAAAAAGAGGAGGGGGTGGGGATGTGGGTGTGTGTGTTAAAAGGGAACATAAAATTGCTTAAAATAATATTATAGGAAGAGACAAAACATCAAACTATTGGTACCTGTTCAAAGAACTCCTCCATAAACCCACTGCTGTCAACTGTAACAGCCACATCATCATTTTCGTCATCATCACTTTGGGCCTGTAAAAAGAGTAAAAGAGTTTTTTTTTTAAATTAACATGAACAGTAAGCAAGTACAGAACATAACTAATTCAAATAAAAGGTTTCTTCAGTCATCCTGCAATGAGTATGGGGTGAGTTATGTAGGCTGACAAAAAGCTTCTGTTCTTCTGCATCCTTTTCATTTAACAATAAAAAACATATTTCATAAAGACCAGAAAACTGACAACACAAAAGGGTGAGAGTGTTGCCTTCATAGAATATTACCCATTTTTTAATAGTATACAATATTTTGTTTAATTCAAGAACATTAAAACTCTTTAAGAGTTATTTTTCTTAACTTATCCTTTCCAGCCACTAGCTGAATAAACTGCTTTTTATATCAATATTGCTTCTTAAAATGAATATATTGTTAAGATAATATAGTGAGGAAGGGCGTGTGTTTTTTTGTTGTTTTTTTTTAACAGCCAAGTACTGGTACCACTGGATAGGGCACCACCATCAGTATCAGGTTCAGCCGCTAGTTATCTCCCAGGTTCCACTGATGAGACCAAAATGGCTTCTGAACACCGGGTCCATTTTTCTTTAACCAGCTAGCAAATAAGTAGCCAGTAAAATTTATGCCTAAGTTGATTTTAAATACATTCATAGAAAACTGTATCAACTCATCACCATTGTTTATGAAAAAAATTAATTAAAAATGTTGGTCTTACTGCTTATTCACTTGTTTTAAAAGTCATAAAAGTTAAAGGTCTCAAAAGATACAAGGAGTATTTTGTCAACCAATTATTTATAATCATTACGTAAGAGAAGCAGCTCACTGACAAAACATTAGTACTACTGTTTTGAGTAAAGCCAAGGACTTAAAAGCTATTATCAGGTTATCCTATTCCACTATTGATTTTTTTAAAGTAACATGGCTGTGCATGATCTGCACCAGTGCTCCTTAAACTCTGACACTCAGGGATCTGAGCCTTAAGTGGTAATCTTAATGGCCATGATTTTACCTCTTCTTCTTCTTCTTCTATATCTTAAGGGCCCACGATCAATTTATTGATCATTTTGGCTCCTATGCATGTAGATGGGATTTGCAATGTTTCTGTTCCTGGTGTTCCTCTTCACACACATATATATATATATATATATATATATATATATATAAATAAAAAATATTACATATGTCAATATATTCACAAGATATAAAACATCTTAAATTAATGTCAATAGTTTTAAGCTGAATTCGAGCATCCAATATAATATGTGACTTTCATTTAAAATTTAATACGCAGTAGAATTTCATTTGATAAATCTTTCTACTAAAGAAGATGACAATAAACCAATAGTCTCGAGTCTGCTTTTAAAACATTAACATATTTATGAACTACACTCAATATGTCTCAGTCAAAAACCTGATGACACAAGAGATCATCCTACTCAAACCAACTTTCTTTTAGGGATTTTAATAAGTAAAACAATTAAGCATTATGGTGGTGTGTTATAATGCCATTGTACGCGATAATCAAATCATATCAATGTATTACTGTTTTATTACCAGACAGAAAAAGTATATCACTAAATACAATGTTTGAATGTTCCCTTAAAAAAATGTCTACAATTATTACCTGCTACTGACAAAAAAAAGAGGAAAGCTCTGTTAACAAAGTAAAGATGACAAAATGTATCTACCAAGTCTGTTGAATACTAACAAAAATAAAGAAGAGGGACTGCCTTTAAATCTGATATCCTGGCTATCCTTGGACAAAGACCAATGACACAGCTGGCCTGATGTAAACAGCTGTGTTTTTAGTTCTTTATCCTTGTCACTTATTCTTTAAATAGCTCCACGCATACATTAAAGGAATAGCTATTGATGGGAACCATTGCTGCAGCTCAAATAATGCTGTCAGCACATTTATAGCAACTTGAAAAGACAAATCACACAAAATTGATCACTTTTTTAGCTATGTCAAAAAAAAGAGTTTCATTTATGCATTTCACATTGAGTCAAATACGACTGGTGGTATAGTAAAAGAGCAACATGTTATTGATTCTTTCACACATCTATGCACCTGTTAAGTGCAAATTTGAAACTTTAGCTATTCAAAGGTGCTAACAAATGAAAATGTACTCAATGGGGGTGTGATAAAACAGTTCAGCTAGAGAAAGTATGTTAGTATCAGATATCCATTTATATTATATTGTTCGTCCGTCGAGGATCGACGAGGACCATCGAGTCGTCTGGTGACTGATGACTTGCGTGGGTGACTTTGTTTAAAGTGAAGAAGAGTTGCGCGGCGTCTACCTCACTCTCTCGTCCGAGCCCACCATATCCAGTGGCAAGACTCTACGTCAAGACAACCAGGGATGGGTTCGGTTGCAGGAATTGTCATTGTTTGCGCCTTACGGGACTCCAACTCCGGGTTTGAATTCAGAGTTTCCTTCTCTTAGATGAGTTGCCGACCAAGGTTAACGAGTCTCATCCACCCGGGGTGATGTTTTTGCTTGACTGGCCTTTGGCTGGACTTGAACACCAGACCACCAACTTGAGGTTTGCTCAGTTTAGACCATTTGGCCACCCAGTCACATAAATGGATAGTCTTTTGAAAATATCCTATACTTAGAATAATTAGCAAGGAAGATAAGGTTAATCATTCATTAAGTTAATGAAACCCATTTTTGTTTGATGAACCAAAAAAAAAAAAAATTTCATTTGGAAAAAGACATGCTTGAGTGGTTTAGAGAGCAGTACTTGACCTGACCCGGAGATCAATAAAATGATTTCTGTCATTGTCAAGTTTTATATGGCTCAAATGAGCTCATTTAAATCTGGTAGTCCTTGCACTAGCACTAATTATTATACAGGGAGCTAGCAGGTTCACAAGCCTATGAAATTTAAAAATATATACACTAACCTAATTAATTACTTTGTATAGACACAAGAATTTAGTGAGTCATCCCTAAATCTAATGTATGCAGAATTTTTTACTGAGTAATTTCATCAAAATTTATAAACTTTTTACAAACCTAATTTTATTATTTTCTTTGTAAATATTTGCAGCTCTACACTTATCTCCCTGTTAATCTAACCTGTGTCTAGGTCATCTTTTTGTTATACCTAGGATAAAACTCTATTTAAATTTAAAGTATAAGAGTATTGTATTTTTAAAACATATCTTGAGATGTGGATGTTCAATTATAAACAAACTTCTCTAAATTAGATACATCCAGTCAGGGTGTTCATTTTAGGATGAGGGAATTAAGTACTTTTTTTAAAAAATGAATTTCTAACAGACTGTAATGTATTTATAAATAAATTCTGTAATGTATTTATCAGAATGCTTTAACTCTGTTAAGTAAATAAAAAAACTTAAGGTTCTGACTCTTAATGCAAAACGTGAGTTAAAGAAAATGTGTTTTGATCAAGCATAAAAATCAATGAATACTAGGCCACACAAGTCAAGAACCATCCATTACAACAATGAAGCAGCAAGTAATCCATAATGCCTCACTTTTCTAAATAGAAGCAGCAAAGCAACAGTGCCTTTTCTGGGGCTAAATAAGCAAACATTTCCCTAAAAGGTCATGCACTGTTGGTAATGTGCATAGTAATCTAATCCTCTTATAAAAGTTCCTAAGAAGGGCGTAGCCGTTATTTGAGTAGCGTGAAAAGTCAGGTTAACAATAAAATAGGTCAACAATAAACTAATGTAAAATTTAAAAAAGCCTGCATGCGCACAAACGACAAAAAAATGTCAAAAAGAAAAATAATTATTTTTGAGAAGATTCATATTTAAGTAGAAATGGTGAGTGTTACTTAAAGATTCTTAAATTGATAATCACACGTATCTACTGATCTTTTGTAAGGCGCTTATTAGCCCCCAACAAAAGTACCATTTCACTGACCTGTTTACCCACAAACTCTTAAAATCGTACAATATCATCACAAAATTGTCAAATAATTATCTTAATAGCAAAAAAAAGAAACTGACAGTATATATAATATATACACCTTAAAATCGTACATTGTACGCCAAAATCGTAAGAGTACACAGGTCTGATTTCATGAGTTACATCATATGTGTTAAGAGAAACATTAAAACAAAATTGAAACTTTGGTTGAAAAATAGTTCCTCACACACTAAATATATAGCACTTAATTTATTTTTCATTGTTCGACAAAACACACACACCTCCCTGAAAATTTAGAAAGTAAGTGACTTTTGATTATCAAGACAATGATTTTAGCTAAGTTTCCCAACTAATATTAATTCAAAAATTTTAGCAATATTTCAATCTACTAAATTGATGCTTTTGATTCGCACATCATTTTTTCTTTTCAAAGGATTGGTTGTTACTACTTCTTCTGATTCATCAATGCTCACATTTCTTTTCTGATTATTGCTACTTCTGCAAGCTTTTTGATCTAATGTAACTGAAATGTGTTTTTTTACACACAAAAATTAGAGTGTGAGATTTCTAATTCATTGTCCTGCCTTCCTTTCTGCATATTTTTTATGCTTTAACCGGTTTCAGTTGATATTGGTTTTTTGTAGCACATGCTTATTATTCTTCCTGCAATTGGGATAATACAAGATAAGACTGCAGGCATGGAGTTGGATGTGCTTGCTTTCATGGTAAACACTTTAAATTGCTTATTATTGTTCCCAGCCATAAAATGATGTAGTTTTTAAAGTCTTTTAAGGAGCAATGTCAAGGGTGACACATTATAATCTAAAAAAGGTGAAGTCTTGGGCACTATGTGAATTATACAGCTCTGGCCTTTTAATAAAAAATTCAATCTAATCAATGTATGAAGTGTGCAATAGGGGTTTCAAAGAGATGTCATCAAAGATGGCTTTGTGATGACTACCGGCGATGACTTTCTGCTACAGAGTGTAAGATAAAGCAGCAATTATGATGATCTTAAATTTCATCAGAGACCGAAAGTACCCATCAGCCCTGCAAGGAGCTGCCCTCAGAGAGGTTTTGTAAACCTCGAGTTAAAACACTTTAATTAATCAAGTCTGATGAGAGTAACCATCTCGATGAGGGATTCAGAAATGGGTTTTCTAGGGCAGTCTGAGCTTTCCAGAGAGAAACAATAATTATAGGTGTGAAAACAAAACAAAAAAAAATAAAACAATAAAAAAACAAATATAACAAATTATTGAGGAAATGCATTTTAACAAATCATTGAATAAATTTAGAATAAAAGATAACAGTTCTGTAAAATAATTATATGAAAAAGATATTCCATGCCATTCTCTACTTAAACTTTGTCTAATCTTATAAAATTGTTTTTCAAGAATGCCTTCAAACCTTAGCATTAACCCTATCTGAAAACAATGAAATGTGATCCCTGCATATTTTTAAAAAGAAAAGCGCTTAATATGTCTGCTTTTGAAAGAGGAATGTAATTGCTCTCTGTTTAATCAATAAGAAGGGTAGCAGTTTACATGGATTTTTTTTTTTTAATTTGGAATTTTATTTCATAAAAATATAACAAGTATAAGTGAGACAAATTAGCTGGCATTTAAATGTTTCTAGACTTAAATTTGAAAAATGAATTTTTTTATTTTTTTTTAAATTTTTATAAAGAATAAGAAACTCTTTATAAAACACTGTAATACATTCCAGGTGATATAAATCCCCATAATATATACTTAGTTTTAGAATTATCAAAATTCTTCTACTATTGTTGTCTCAATAAAAAAAAATGTATTCCAAGTAGTCAATATGACAGCATCTCTAATTGAAAAGACTTACATGAAGAACATTCTTTTTGTGGCAAGATGTAATTTAAAAAAAAAAAATAATGATTGAGTCAGTGAGATGATGATAAGTTTGCTGCCCAAAGAATTATCATTTTCATTTAGGAATCAAGTCATATGTGTACTAGCAAAACTTGGCCTACATTTCAATAAATTTAGATTACAACATCTCATCTATAAAAGAAAGAAAGGGAAGACAATGAATCACATAAGCACTGTATTAAATAAAATAACACAGCTGTGTGAAATCGTCATGATAAGATAACAAAGGCTACAAGAAATTTAAAAGACAATCCTTTTAATTTCAATGAGACCTGTCAATCAAGAGGTGTTTTTTTTATATGTAAGGACATAAGTCTAGCTCATTGCATAAATAATATGAATAGCTTCTAAACATTTATTATAACTTAAATAACTACTAGGACTAAGGAGAGTACTGTTTAACATGTAAGTCAACAGCTACACAGTATTTACATAGATCAAGGGAGACACTGATTTGTAACTTAGTTATATCATTTAGTGTACAGTAGAGGCATTCTTATTTCAAGTAATAATACAATTATTTAATTTAATGTAATTTTAATAACACTTCTGCCACCAGTCATAACTATATAAATTTAGTGTCAGTCAGTGAGTGAATCAGTTATTCAATTTAGGAGGTACATGATGTTACATGTTGCTCTGCTGTAACAATGTACCTGTCTAAAAATTTAAGTCAGGTTCTCCAAATTTTACTGGAGACACTTAAAACCTAATTACCTTCCACTAATTCAATTTTAAATAATATTAAGACAGTTGTTTCACAGATTGTAGTCAACAAAGTTGAATCATACATTCAACTCACATTTCGCAAACTCTGTTAAGTTAAATGATTCAATCATTAGTGACTCAATTGGTTTGTCTCAATGACTTAAGTTTATGAAAAAATATAATGATGATGACTAAAGACTAAAGTAAGTTTAGTCTTGACACTTAACAGAAACTAACCCCTAACTCTACTATCTAGTTACACAACAGCCCTAACTCATTCAACAGCCCTAACTCAGTCACAATAACTCAAACTGTAATCAAGAAGAAGAGTTATGAGTCTAACTAGTATTTGGAGCTAACATAAAAAATAAAAATGACAACTGAGAATCAAAAAATAAAATAAAAACTAAGGTAAGACTAAGACGACGAGTGTTTCACTTTAAATTTTCAGCTAAACATCATTTTTTTTATAAAGTATAAAAAGAATAATTAAATAATAGACAATGGAAAAATGCTATACTAATTCATAATAAGGTATTTGATAGGCAATTGATTAGGTTTACTTTACACTTTACTACATGTCATAATAAAAGTGGGCAGGGCCCACACAACTGAGAAGTACTGCTAGAGCTGTGTGCCAAATTTAGTTCACTACTTACCGCTTTTAACGCAGCTAATCTATCCTTCGTCATGATGGCATGCAGTTACTCTGCTCAGGAGGAATGTAATGATATATAAATCCAAATCAAATTAGTGTTCTCCATTCATTCCACTCAGAATAACTCATATCATTGTCTCACTCGTAGCTACAGATCAATAGAATTGTAATATTGGAGAGATGTACGCTCTCCACTTTTTCTGCGCAAGGCTGACTGGTGGTTTCTATTTCCGGTAAGTGAATAAATTTAGCAGCGCCATCTATTTACAAATGATAAGTTGTAATGGCGGCATCTTTCGATTTCCTTCAAAAAATTTATATTTTAACAAAATTATAAAAACTGACGTCTAAAAAAATTACATTCTACATGCACAAAAATATATTTTCATGAAAATTATAATTATATTGCTATAAATTAGAAAATATGAATGATTTTTAAAGTAAAAGTAATAAACATTCGGCCAACCTCCACCAGCCTCAATGTTAATGTTAAATTATAACTATTAACATATACTAAATTTATTTCTTTATTTATTGGGGTTGGGGTGGGGGGAGTAGTTAATCGGGTTTCGTGGAGTTGATAATTTTTGGGGGTTAAAAATGAATCAATAAGATTCTCTATGTATGGTGTAAGTGTAGTTGTGAGCATGGGCGCCCGCAGAAAACTTTCTGGGGGGGGGCAAAAAAATCGATTTAACTTTCCGGGGGGGGGGGCAAAATTTTTTTAGTAATGTTTTAATATAGTTTTAACTTACTGTAGCGTATTTGTATGGTGGACGAACGGACAGGACATCAGCTTAGTTACTTTCTCCCTACCTGCGGGCGCCCATGGTTGTGAGTTAAATACCGCACAAATTAAACTTCTCGATAACTTCATGTTATAAATACATAAATACATGTTCGCTTGGTGCGTAATATTTTATTTTGCATTACGGAAATTATCTAAATTTTAATTATTAATATCATTATTGTAGTAGATTGATGGTGTTTGTTGTAACTGTTGAGATGTCGGTAATTATGAATGACATTGTGAATTATTTTATTATGATAGATGTGTTCCATAGCTCCAGGCAGTGTTTCTTTCAGAAATTTCCCCACAGGGGGGCACTTCAGATTTTTCGGGGGTGGGGGGCAGTGTCAGCAGTTCCAGTTGATTTATTGTTGGACATATTTTTGCTCCGGGGGGGGGGGGCACTTGGCTTTCCCCGGGGGGTGAGGGGACCAGGTGGTCCACGGCAAGTATTGGGGTGGGAAAAGGTTGAAGGAGATGGCGGGTGTTGTGTACGACTGGCACTTCAGATTTTTCGGGGGTGGGGGGCAGTGTCAGCAGTTCCAGTTGATTTATTGTTGGACATATTTTTGCTCCGGGGGGGGGGGCACTTGGCTTTCCCCGGGGGGTGAGGGGACCAGGTGGTCCACGGAAAGTATTGGGATGTGAAAAGGTTGAAGGAGATGGCGCGTGTTGTGTACGACCGAAGGCGGTGCTCTGCTAGTGATGTTATAAATATGCCAAATAATAGGGGTGTAACATTAGCATATACTATAGTTCAGGGGCGTAAAATTTGCAGTTGGGGTGGTGGGTATCCCTAATTGGGATTCTTATAAAGGGCCCTACTTGAATACATGCTTTGTCAAGTCACTTTAGTAGATAGGGAGTTCACGCATTGCCACCGCAATTGTTTATGGGCTATAACTATAGTCAAAATATAATGTTTCAAAAACGATATTTTTGGGATTACATTATATCTACTGGCATAGTGAGGGTGATGGGTGGCCGAGTGGTCTAAACTGTCTAAAACAAAGTCAAGCAAAAACATCACCAGCACCCCGGGTGGATGGAACTCGTTAACCTTGGATGGCAACTCATCTAAGAGAAGGAAACTCTAATTCAAACCCGGAGATGGAGTCTCGTAGGCGGATAACATTGGTACAATGAAACATTAAGACAAATCCTGCGACGCCACTGGTAACAACATGTATCATCCACATGATGTCCCTTGGGTTATCCAGGGGCATGGAGAGAGGCGATTCGCTGTTTCTGGGAATTGTGACGGACAAAAATTTTGATTTCAGATTTATCAACGTACTTGATTAATTAGCTTTAATAGTAATTTTACATACATTTTTTACATAATACACTAGTAAACGTTTTGGCAAATGCATTCGTCAGTATAAAAACAAAAAAAATTAAATAAGTATAAATATATTATATATATCCTAACCTAAAAAAAATAGAAAAAATAGGAGTGGGCGCAAAAGCCAGACAGAAACAAAGTGAAGAAGAATGGAAATGAATTGATTTGAAGTGAAAAAACTAAACAAGAAAAAGACATAGTAGCTAAGTAAATTGTGGATTTGGTTTATCCAATATGGAGCCAATGTAACAAAATCTTGTTTTTAATTTATTTTTCATATACATCATATCGGTACATAACTAGTATACAGTATTCCAGTAACTGCGATGTCTAAAATTGCATAATGTTTAGTGCTATTGAAATGTTTGGAGATCGGACAGAGAGCCTGTTTATTTATGATATAGAGTTGTTCTCTAAACCGGTCTCCAAGGTGACGACCTGTCTCTCCTACATATAATTTACCGCATTTTTTAATTTTTTTTACAAAGTTGGTCTAAATCACGTTGCTAGTTGGGCAGATAAAGCCATATTTTATTCTGAATATTTCCAAAGGGGAAGTGATCTTGTCAAGTTCAATCACGTAGGGACATTTGTTACAACGGCTACGGTTGCAACTTTTGGTACCTTTATGTGTTTTAATAACAGGGAGTTGGCTTCCAAATAGCATGTCCCTAAGGCTCTTGTCCCTCCGGGAAGCGAAAAGAGGTGTTCTGAAAACCGCATTGGTGACAGGGGCTGCCATATGAATTGAGCGGTTTTTCAGAACCAGAAAACGAGCTTTAAGGTTATGGGGATGAAAAGTTAAAATAAATTTAGACATATCCCTAGTGTCAGAAAGAATAGCTTTAAACTTTAAAATAATCCTGTCTGGTCATACTCGAGTGACAGCTGCTTTTAAAATTTGCTCAGGATATAACCTGCGTCGGAAAAAATCCAACATTTCAGACGTCCTTTCCCCAAAAATCCTCATCGTTGCAATTACAATTGTATCTATTTATGTCTATGATAAAGAAATCTTTTTTTCCCTATTAAATATCTAGCACATTAGTTCGAACATATTACATTTTTTAAAAAATCTGTTGTTGTTCGTCCTTCGCATATGACGTCGGCAAAGGCTCTATTTGACAGTAAGTGCGCAGGTGGCTTGTGAGTCCTAATATTTGCCATGAGAGCTTGCAAGCATATGGGATGCAGGTGTTTTGGGGTCCTAGCTGTGGCGGAGGGATCGGCAGTTTCCAGTATAATATAGAGGGGCGGCATTTTCGGTCCACCTATAGAGTTTTTTTTTCATGGACGGGGGCGGCACGAACCCTTACTACACCACTGGGTCATTGAGGTATCCTGCTTCTTCTATTTTAGTTTGAGTCCGCTTTCTTTGGGCGTGAGTAATTGTGACATTCATAATAATTTTTGTGTGTATATTTAAATTTGAGTTTCTCTGATAACCTGCTATTTTAGAATTATATAAAATGATCATAAATAGTATACTAAGTATATAAGACATACGCACTTAACCAGGGGTGCCCGCATGCCTTTAATGTGCGGGAGAGATTCTGGGAGTGCGGGAAGACCTAGAAAATCGGGGTTATTGAATTGGCAATTTTATCAGCATTTTTAAAATAAAGAGGTATTGCGGCGCTGCGAAAAATGGTTAAGATCCCTGCTATTGCTATGCCTATAATGAGCCAATCACAACCGCAAAATTTTAAAAAAAATTATACTAATATATTAATATTTAAGACTTAGATCAATGGAGATTTTTAACATTAACATTATTAATTTGCAATATTTTTTCTTAGATGTTCAATTGGTTGTGCACGTTTATTTAAAACAAATTAATTCATTTGTTTAATTCAGTCACAACAAAAAATAAAATTTAAAAAAAATTAAAATATTTATATTTATTTTAATGAACGATGTGTAAACACTGACTGTTATGTCATTTGTGTTTGTTACCAAGGAAGTTTCGAAGTAAACTCCCTTGCAATCGACAGAGGGCGTGAAGATTCATCAAAATGGCAGCGACCAGGCGGCTCCAAAAAGTACAATAATCATTGTTCTACTTTACAACTTTACTTCTGCAAATATTTTATTTAATTAGTTTCATATTTGATTTACAGACAAAACATTTATAAAAAATATATTTTTATATTTAAAAGGATTAGTCTTATCTGTGTTTTTTTTGCCAAATCATCGTAACGTTGATTCAGGCAAAAAAAAAAAAAGAAACAAAAAAGTCACAAAGTGCATAGCATAGGCATAGGCGACCTACACTAAAACAACTCAGCAACTCATTAATAATTACTAATTAGTCTAGTCTAGTCATATCATGTTACGTCGTTTAGACTAAATCATAATTATTTCAGATAGGCCTATGTGTTTTTCTGATATAATTTACATTTATTACAGGGCCTAAAGTTAAAGGATACTAGTAAAAGTAAAAATGAGTAAATCTCTTAATGAATGAAATCAGAAATAAGTCTCTATTAACTTTAATACTCTTTAACTAATCATGTCTATGACTAACATTATTTTATTGTTTGTAAAAGCAGTAACATTTGGTAATAAAATTGAGTGATTGATGCCTAGCTTATTTCTAATATATTGATTTATCAATAAAGAGAAAGGATTAAATTGGTACACGGCTTATACACGGTACACACTATTTAAACAATTTTTTTTACTAATTTTATCGGTTCTCTTTTAAAAATAATTTAAGTTTCTTTTAATTTTAAAACTACAAAGCCAGCCTCAGTCACTAACCAAAACTTTTCAAGTTTGGTTATAATCTCTTCTTAAATTTTTTTAAATCAGATGTTAAGGGATTCAAAAATAACGAATCACGACAATCACGTCATAATTAACAGTGATAAGAGCCATTTCCAACATCTTGATAGAATCAAATTAACTTTTGATTTAGTGACTTTTCACCCCAGACCCCCTGTTATTATGTTTTCATTATAAAAGTTGTGACCTCCCTATTCTAATGTACAGTTTTTGTGTGTGTTTTTTTTTCATTTTCAAATAGGTTTAGGCGCCCAAAAACATTTTACAACTACCATAAATATAAATTCTACATGTTTTTTTTTATTTGAAAGTGTAAGCTCTGAAACAGGTCAACGTTACAGATTGATATATATTTTTTAATTCTAAAAACTGATTATTGAAGGATAACCTAACATTAGAGAGAGTTATTAGAAAAATACACATTGACACTCGAGGAACGATAACAGGATACTTTCTGAGGGAAACTCAAGACCCACAACCAACGGGCACACTCTACAACCAACCAACTATTAAAGACATATCAAAATCATTTATTGAATTAGAAGACGCATCTCTACAAGCAGGGCTGGAAGTTAACAACCAAAAATCAAAATACATGACCATGATAAGAGAGGAACAAACAGATGAAACAATTAAAATTAGAAACCAAACTTTTGAAAAAGTAAATCAATTCAAATACCCAGGATCCTTGTTAAAAGAAAGAAACGAATTACTAACAGAAATAAAAGAAAGAATATCAGCCGGAAATAGGCATACTTCAGTAGTCAGAAAATACTCAAGTGAAAACATTACAAGAGAAACAAAGAAAACTATTTATAAAACTGTGATCAGTCCAGTTGCAACATATGAAAGTGAAACTTCGACCCTAACAAAAACAGCAGAAAACCTATTAAACACATGGGAGATGAAAGTTCTCACGAAAATATATGGGCCAACAAAGGATGAATATGGATGGAGAATACGAACCAACCAGGAATTATACAGTCTATATCAGAATCCCACGATAGTGGCAGAAATAAAAAGAGGCAGGCCACACTGGGCAGGACACCTAGAGAGAATGCCAAATGACAGAGGAACAAAGAGGGTACATCACCAATACCCCAGAGGAAAAAGGCTCAAAGGCATATTTAGAATTAGGTGGATAGACGATGTAGAAAAAGATCTACAGCAGCTGAAAGTCCAAGCATGGAAAAGAAAGGCATTAGTTAGGTCTGAGTGGAAGGAAGTGGTGAGGCAGGCCAAAGCCCTACACGGGCTGTAGCGCCACAGGGATGGATGGAATATAGAAGGAAAAAATGTGTATAATGCCATCTCAGGATATCTCATTTGCATTCATGTTGAATTTCCATTTGATTCCTTCAGATCATATTAGTTTATTCAATTTCCGACAAGAATGTATATATTTATATATTTGTAAAGTAGATTATTTTTTATAAAAGTTTTTGCTAAGTAAGTGCAGGGCTTGTAAAAAGGGCTCAGTTTTCTTTTTGGCACAGACAGGCTAAAAGCCCCTGTCTTTGTTGTATGTTAGGATATTTATATTACTATTAGTACCAATATGTTTCAACTGCATACTCTAAATGAGTTATTTTCAATGAGTTCTTAATGCATTATTAAATATGTAGGCTTAGAGCTATATTTATATATGTATGGGGATTAAACCATCTTACAAATTTTTATTTAAAAAGAAATAACTTAAATTACGGTACCGGTATTTAAAAAAATTTCCCACTTAATTTACAGTAACCACTCCTTTAAAATGATTTTTCATAATGACTCAGAACTCATTTATAAATTGATGAATGTTTTCAGATGGATGGATGTTCTACATCAAATAAATTTTAAAATTGATCTTAAATTTCAAAAGCCCCAACAATTTTTCATTGTAGGAAGTTTTTTTGATGATTTAATATAGCCATTTAGGATTTTAAATTGCATATTATTTGGATAGATGAGAAGTAAAAATTTGAACAAATTTAAGTTTCTGATGAAAAAGTTATGCTCTTGTTATTCTTATGGTCAGTTAGTGGTGTGCAACCTTCAGGTCACAACCCCAGATGAAATCACACTATTTTGGCTGATCTCTCTCTTCCCCCCCCCCACTGTAACACATTAGATACTTTATCTCACAAAGTCATGAGCCCAGTGATGACATTGTTTGTGGATGGCTTACAAAAGCAACATTTTTACACAGTGATTTAGTAAAACAACTCAACAGGGCTCATGGCCCTTTTAAAAGCTAGACATCATTACTCTAAATCATGTTATAATTATTAGAAAAAAAGGTCTATGGAAGCCTAAGCAGAGCAAAGATATTCAATTTCAAGCCTTCTTTTCTCGAACCACTCACTTTTTTTAAACTGATGCAAAAAAGGGCAACTGTCTGCCTGTACAATGAGAGGTAGAATACTTAATAGTTCAAAACATACAAAGGAAATGATGTCTTCAATTTAAAAATTTTCCTGCCTGGCAATCTCACCAAACTACTCAGTGAGCACAAGCCGGGTCTGTTTTGTCAAAGACCTATATTGAGATTGATTTTTTATAAATAAAATAATAACTTTCATATTATGTATAATCTTAAGAATTTAAATAAAGCAGACATTAATTTAAACACTTTTAATTTTTTTAAAATTATTTGGGGGGGGGGGGGGGTGTTAAAATAATCTGTCTTTTTCAAAATAGGAAATGTTCAAATTTTTTCAAGAATTTTATTTTAAAATTTTTACTTTGCCCCATAATGTCTTAAGTTATTATTAAATTAGAAATTGTTTTTCTTTTAATCAGGAGCTTGGAGATCTCAAGTCACCAAATTCAGTACTTAAGAAGTCATTTAGAGACATATGTGTAGATGAATCTAATATACTCTTATGGCATGGACTAATTGTTCCGGTTTGTATTTCAAATTTAGTGATATAAAATATACATCTACTTATACCTGTGTGGTACATATATACAATTTTAAGTATGCAGATTACTTATATAGACTTTTCTTCTGAAAGGTCAGTCAAGAATTAATGTCCAGTTCTTTTGTAAATCATTTTGTAAGTTGACTTTATTTTGATCATTTAAAAAGTATCAATTTAGTTAGGCTTAAAATGAAATTCTTACAAAAATTTTCATTAATTTTTTTCAATAGATCTACAAATTTTAATGCTGTATTAAGCATGTGAAAGTAATATTGTTTTGATTTTAACAGGAAAATCCCCCTTATAACAAAGGAGCTTTCAAAATAGAGATAACATTTCCAGCTGAATATCCATTCAAGCCCCCCAAAGTGATATTCAAGACAAAAATTTACCACCCAAATATTGATGAAAAAGGTCAAGTGTGTCTGCCTATCATCAATGCAGAGAACTGGAAGCCGGCTACAAAGACAGATCAAGGTGAGGTTATAGCAGACACATTTATTTCTGTAACTGTTTTAAGAAACTTAATGTGTTATGCATTGGTGCATCAGATCGAATCCATCTGCAGTTTTTAGAAACTCTTATCACAAAGTATCCAAATTTGTTCGAAAACTCTTCTTATGCATATTAATCACGCATTGTTGTGCATAAGCAAATCACCATGTTCTGCACATCTCATTTAAGTAACTTTTAAACTCGATGCTACAATGATGAAAATAATTGCTTCTCTTGAAGTTTTTTTTTTACTTTCATGATATCAATTTGGGTTGACCTGCAAGACAGAGTCCACATTGACAGTGGTAGTAGGCATGTTCTTAGTTCATCAATGAGTCCATTTTTATGTTAGTGCTCTGTATGAGACTACTTTAAAAATGTTAATATTTTTTTTTACATTTTCAGAGATGGTCTGAAGGCCTCTTGAAATGGCCTTGGGGGGCCAAATTTTGCTAGTGGGGGCCAAATTTTGCTAGTAGGGGCCAAAATTTGCTAGTGGGTCAGACTCTTTGAGTACCCCTGCTCTAAGGCATAGGCTAATTAATCTAATTGTGCAGAGACGTTTTGTCAATAAATGGATTTCATTCGACTATATTAATTAATATCTGAAGACAATTTTGAACTTTTTCAGTTGTGAGCTCCCTTATTGCCCTGATCAATGATCCAGAACCAGAGCACCCACTTCGTGCAGACCTCGCAGAGGAATACACCAAGGATAGGAAAAAATTTATGAAAAATGCAGAAGAACATACAAAAAAATTCAGTGAAAAGCGACCAGCAGACTAACAATGAATAGATTACTTACACTCTCAAGTCCAATAACCTGAAAATCTTTGACAAGGACAGCATCTTATGTAACACGAAGTGGTGATGATGTACATTCACTTGGAGCTTTCCTCATTTTCATATGTTTTCCTTTTGTTTTCCTGTTTAAACCAATCATCCGAAACAAGTGTGACTGATGTGCATGTATAAGCTCAGACCTTGACTTTAGATGTTAAAAATGAGGGTTAACTGTTTTTGAAAAAGATTCATCTTATTTAGCTTTTTTCCTTTCTTTCATGCATTCATCTGCCTAGACAATTTGTGATGCTGACATTTTGTACTTGACTACTCAGGTGTAATGTCATAAATAAGAAGAATAGGTAATAATATTCCAATATTTATTTTAGATATAGAGTAAACTATTGCTATGTTGGCTGGTGTTTTTAGTAAAACGCTCTTAGCTCATGTTGTAAACCTATTCTATTCAAATTTGGAATGAAAATGTTGAATAATATATTGTGATTTATTGCAGTCTTAAAACACGCATATAATTTTGAAGGAAGTTCAGTTCTCCTCTTGTCTCGAATACATTTTATAAATGATCTTAATCTTACTTAGTGTTAATATATTTATTTTCGGCATGCAATAGTTTATCGCTGCCATAACCAAGTGTTTCACATCCGGTATTTATTTTAAAAAGGACTTAGAAAGAATGATGTGAATTGAAATAACTTCTATTTTTGTGTTGGCTGACTCCACTTTGACAACAGTGTGGAACAAATTTTGAGTTCCCTTTGAGTACCGTATATGAATACAATACAATATCACAATTATCTCACCCTTTTCCAAATGTAGCGCTAATGAATGGTAGTCATGCCTTTAACAACTACCCCTCTTTTCCATTTGTAATAAATTTTATGTGTTGTAGATCAAAAGTGAAAATCTTTTAAGTATAATTATTATACTTTATTGATATACAGTACAGTAACTATAAAACTGGTAAAAAAAAACTGTTTTATAAATTTACACTAATTTTTTTAAAAATTTGATTTTCGGTAACTGACTAACTACATTTCCACATGTTATGTGTAGAGAATCACTTGTAACCTTTAACTCATTTAAAGAGAAGAAACAGAATAAGGAATTCTTTTTAACATTTATCACATCACAGAAACATTCATTGCATTTCCTTTAAAGTTTTTAAGTAAGAAAAAATAATTTATTGGTTAAAAAAAAATCTTTTGTACATATTGCCTTTGACTTATCAGCCATATTTTATGTATGATAGGTTATTTTCAAGTTAGGTTGTAGTTTTATAAATTTCATTACCGTGGTTTGTTAACATCAGTTTTCTATGTACCGGTACAAAAAAGATTTTGAATCTATAGTAAAAAGTCAGGAAGCATATTTGTACATTAAATTTTAAATTTTCTATCCCTGACTTGGGCAAACAGAAATAATTGCAAATAGTAATAGGTTGAAAATCTCACCAGCAAATGTAAAAATAAAGCGATGCCATATAAAAGAAGTTTATAATTTGTTATTTTTGCTCATTGAGATTGTGGTATTGAAAAAACACTAACAGATGATAGTTTCAGTTGTACAATCTTCAAATGAGATGAGCATCAAACAATTATTTGTCACTTGTCTGGTTCACTTCATACAATCAAGTGTATGATCCCATGTTTGTCATACCGAGAATCTGCAGAGAATGTCATGCCATGCTGATAAAACCTGATTGTTACTTTTTTCCTTGGAGCTGACTTTTTGTCTGATGCACTGTTACTATGAACGTGTGACTTAAACTTACTTAAATCTGATACCTTTCTTAAATTTGAATATTAAAAATGTTTTAGTTGGACATAAAAATTCAAAAAAAATTTCTTTAAGTTTAAGGTAATAAAACAACTCATTGTGAAATAATTTTGATGTCAGTTGTCAGCATAGGGTTATTCCTGACTAATAGTAATAGACCAACATTTATTTTTTGAGTCCAGTTAGACTGCTGACTCCCTCTGATTATCTATTTCGCTGGTGTTGTTTATACTGCTTCTTGGTCTTCTTTTAAAACTTGTGACTCAGAAACTTGATAAAATTATTCTTTTTTTTCCCCTGCATGCCCATAACTTGGAATCATCTCTATTTCATTGAAATTTTCATTATTTCAAAATGAAATAAAAAATAGCACAGATCCCTAATTTTATACTGCCATAAATGTTGAATTATAAATTTTTTAACTAGATTTGTCTGTAATTTGCAATGCTAATAATGAATATTTTTATAACAACATGGCTTGAAGAAATCTCCTACTACTAATGCTATGCAAAATAGATGTCTCAACAATATATTGTCAGTGTGCTAAACTAACTTGGAAAAAGAAGCATGTGAACTTTCAATGCTGACATTTATGATTTATACCATGCCAATCACTTATGTTAACATTTCAAGTACCATTTGATTTGACAAGTAGAATTTGCACTGGCATTTATAATAAGGTAGAGATAATATTTTGACTGGTTAAAGGAAAAACAGTTTCAAAAAGGAGCACTAGCCGTGTTTGTGAACGCGTTTGTTTGCCAAATTTCCAAAACCTATGTCGTGATTTCTGTTCGATTTATTTGTTCAATAATTTGACATTAAACATAATGACTAACACAGTGATGTGGGTAAATTCCTTCACTGTCTAAGTTTGTATATTTATTTATGTTGTTAGTAATTTTGTG
Source organism: Lymnaea stagnalis (assembly GCA_964033795.1). Classification (NCBI taxonomy): domain Eukaryota; kingdom Metazoa; phylum Mollusca; class Gastropoda; family Lymnaeidae; genus Lymnaea; species Lymnaea stagnalis. The sequence continues at coordinate 153,725 of CAXITT010000389.1, read as the reverse complement.
GTATAATTAAACATAATTTTGAAATTTAAGTTTTTGAAATTTAAGTTCTGAATTTTTTTATTTTGTTTAATCTGTAAAAATTTTGGGGACATTTTTTTAGATTGACTGCACCAGGTCTATTGCAATATGACAAACCAATTTGTAAAAGTACAAATAAATTAAATGACCTATTTAATTGTGTCAGTGTTCATAAATCTGTAAAATACACAAAAAGCTCTTATAGTAAAAAATAAAATTTCCTGAAATTTTAGTCTCAAAACCTTTTTTTTGTACATATACAATAAGGAATTTTTTAAAGAGTGAAAATTAAAATAACCATGATGTTGTACAGTTCTTGTTAAAAGTCCAACATGATATTAATTATTTTTGAAAAGCCATGTACCGGTATTTTACTTGTAAAAATTAAGGTTTTTATGAAACCTGAGTATATATGTGTTGTGCGTCACATCTAATTATATTTGAGGGACAATTTTAGGATTTTTTTGGCATTTCAAATCGTATTACTGATGTGTCTCATTTAGCAATTCATTTCTATTTTCAACTATTTTAAAGATTGGTATGAGAGTATGGTATATATAGGCTGTAATGACCATGAAACCACAAAGCTAACCAACCAAAGTCAGTTGAATTATTAAAAATTACTTGAAGATAAAATTACACGGTTTCATTAATTTAATGGATAACTATAAAAAAACAAAAAACATCCTACATAAAATTTAACTTTTGCACTACTAGACTAGAAATGCAGTAGCAATGTATGTACCGGCACCAAAAAGAAGAATCTCTGATCCTAGAATTCTTAGTCCTCTGCCTCGTACATTTTGAAGATCATCTAATTAATCTAAATCTAATGTGAAATAAAATCTTTCATGAGCTTAAAATGGCACCCCAAAAAATTATAGTTATTTTTTACCAAAGTTTAGGTTAAAACAATTTCAAATCTTAACACACTGTGGATGATAAAGAAAGATTATCTCACTTTTATCTCTTTTATCTTCACCCCTCTGAATACTGCACAAGAAGTTAGGAGACCAGATACTCATTTCATTTGATTTTAAAAAAGCTGTGTTTAGTTGATCCACTCATCACGAGGTTGTAATGAAAATAAATACCTTGACTATATTATATTAATTAATAGTAATAATTTACAAAGTGAACAAGCTATGAACATTATGATCACAAATAATCTAATAAGCTAATAGTAAGATTGGCATAAAATATGTTTATTTTTCTAATTATTTAACAACCCTACAGAAATTCTTATTTTCAACAACTTCAGTTAACAACCATTTATTCAAGAAATGGGGTGGGGGAAGTATAAAATGTGCCACAAGACTTGAATTACCAAACACTACAAATTTTTATCTCTACAAGCATGTCAAAATCTTGCAACACACCTTTGAACCTACTGCAACACTTCAGTCGAGGACCACTGCACTTGCCAATAAAAAAGTACACTAACATGATACAAAACAAATAAAAGCATATGATAGATTCAAAATATCATCGTTATTTACCTTTGGTAAAATGTCAAAACTGCCATTGTGGCACTGTTCAGCATTTTTTTATATTTTCTTCCTTAACCCAGACCCCTAACTATTTCAATACCAATATTTACATGAGGACCTCTCATCCTGACAGCACATTCAATCCTTAGCCATAAATAACACAAAATCACTGGCAATCATCTTGTCTCAATAGATCTCAACTGTTTCTTTTTCATCCTCTTTATTTTAGCTGTATTTTTTATCTGTGGAATAAACGTGAACATCTGATCAGGCAAACATGTAACGCAGATGCATGTTCCTTAAAACTTACAATTACAATGAACAGTATTTCAATAGGAAAGTTAACAGTAAAAGTAGCTCTGGTTTTACTCGCTACTACAACTTAATAACTTATAAAAAGTGAAGATCAGATAAAAGAAAAAATTTTAAACTTTTCTGTGGGCAGATTTGGTGCACACCTTATTTTAGGGAAGCCAGAAAACCTATAGCTTCTTAACTAAAAGTCTTATAAAATATAAACACTATATGAATTATTATATAGTTCAGAGTCTAGGAAAGAGCGTTCATAACACATTCAATTCATTACTACTTTTCTATAATTGTACATAAATTCAGTTAGGGATGACCAAATTTGTACTGGTATCCACTCATAATATAAAAGTGTATTGAAATAATGGCTAAAATACAAAATGATATTGAAAAACTTGTACATACATTGAATGTATGTGCTAGAGGAGAACATTTATAGATTGCAACACATTATCACCATTAAATGGTTAAAATAAATTTCATAGACATCGGAAAAACATTACTATCCTTCATGATCTCTTTGCTAACAGTAACAGAACACTTGTTAAATCATTCATAAAATGTAATTTTTAAGAATGTCTATTTTTGCAACAGTGGTAAGTGTGAGAAAAATTTCACAAAATATTTGGCTACTTCATTTAACCAAGCTGAACATTTAAAACTTACTGGTTGCACAATTTCAGATTTTCGCTGGTTTTCAAGTTTCCGTTTTTTGTTAGCCTCCATTCTTTCCCTTCTCAGCTGAAACATATTTAAAAGAATATAAGTCTTTAATCACTGTAATATCCCTCTAGCTCAAAGAAAATGTTCAGTAAAACTACAATACTTCCTGATATACTGACTGCTAACAAAACTGAACAGATCATTCTTTTCACTTAGGCTTTTTGGTTTCATTAAACTCCAGTCTGAAAGCCTACAAGCCCTCATGATCAGCAAGGTTAATTTTGAAAATTTGGGTCTAAAAGCAAGTCAATAATTAAGGGTAAATATGTAAAAAAAACATTTCAAACAAAACATTCTAAGTAATACAAGGCATACTTGTTTTTCTCTATCTTTTTCGGTCTTCAGATGTTCCTGCAGCTCTTTAAGTCGCTTTTTCTCATCTCTTAGGGACACTTTCTTGTCCCAAGAAGTTTTAAACATTTTATCTTTCTTTATAGTTGAAAATCTAAAGAAGAGACAAGTAATAAAAAAAGTTTAAAGTTAAAGTATAAAAAAAACTTGAATTTAAAATGTTGAATGTAGCGTTAGATTTATTATTGTCATAGACACATTGATCTGTGCAAAAATGCATGATTTGATTATTGAGGGAAAAAAAGAAAGTAAAAAAGTGAATCTGTTTTTGACTAAGCAGGAAAATAAAACTCAAAAGTTTATGAATGTATGCTATATATTATATATGTATACAGTGTCTTCAACATAAAAGCATGGGGTTAATCGAAATAGGAATATATATACATAAAATATATTATAAACTACACAATTCGTAAACACAATACAGAAAAGAAAAATAATTTAGAAAACGGCTGCTCTTACATGCAGTAAGTGTATGGATCGCCTTGATTTTTTAAAATAATTTGAAAATCTCTAAAACTAAAAATTCAGTATGTACCGGTATTCTGGTGAGGACATTTTTTTTACCTCAAAGTAAAAAAAATCTTATATAAAATATGATTGGGAATCAGATAAGCATATATACTATTAATTTAGAATACAACAAATAACAAAGATTGTTTGGTAGACCATTTTTAACATAGTTGCACAATGCATGAGTGAAATGTTTATTAATCAAAATTAATTAGGGTCACGTCTTTCACCATTAAGTAAACCAATAGACCTGGTTGACTCAATACTGCCATTAGGGCCCATCTAATTCCTCCAAAAACCCTCATGCACTTTGCTCGTTAAGGTGTCTGGCAAAACTGCAATATATGTGTCTGCTAAATTTACTGCTGCTCTCACAGTTAAAAAGTGACCCTGATGACAGCCGGTAAGCTTTTGAAAATTTAGGCTACCAATGGTCAAATTCAGATATTATAAATGAAAGGTTATTCAAAAATAACCAAATCTTTAAATTTATTGTGGTTATTAAATTTCATACTTTTTATGCTAGATAAAAATAAAAAAGTGCCTTTGTAATTTTTATAATGTAGGCCATATAATATGTACTTTTCTAAATGAAGTTACGCCCCTTTGCTTAAGTGAGTTTTTGGCAGGATTTCGCACCAGGTGGATGTAAGAGGACATTTCAGAGGACGGGAGGAAAAGGGATTATAAAAACAAAGGAGACTCCAGCTTTTAAGTTAGAAGATATAATGTTAATAACTTTTTAAAACATTTCTTAGCATTGTCCTTTACATAATTTGAATAGTTGATACTCAATATGGTAATCTTGCAGTTCAGATGCGTATATTATTTCTGATCGAATTATCGCATGTTAACTTATGTGTATTCTTCATTAAATTAAATTCAGGCAGTGATAGTTAACTATTACTGAATTATACAGCGCTTATTTTTGGTTTATTTTAATTCTAAAGCATCTTTAAGCATCCCCAACCTTCCATAGATCCATTTGTTTTGTATTTTTTCCATCTGTTGCCAGATTTTTGAACACCTATAAGTTAGTATGCTAAACAAAATTTTCAAATTGCAGGCATGTTCACAAAAGGAATGAAATACTGGAGTGTGTGTGTGTGTGTTGTTGAACTCAATTAGTTGTTCCGTTATTTTATAGGGGCCCAAAATTATTGTTTTTCTTATATGAGGTATATAAATATAATTCCAAACAAAGGCTCCTGCATGGGCATGGGTGAATGGAACGAGATAACACTTAGTACACATACACTTGATTTTGATTATCCATATTCAAAAACCGGTACTGAAGGGTATTGACTCATAAGTTTACTTTTTCCTAAAACTAGCCAATGTACACACCAATTTTATATAGATTTATTTGGTGAACATGCTTTTAGTTTGAAAAGTTAAGCATCAATAGAAAATTTTGGTATAATTTATTATAAATCTAATTTCTTGCTTTGTTTTTTTGGGAATATGCTTTCAGTTGAAAAATAGCAATATGGCATGTATCATGAATTTAAACAAAAAAGAAAATGGACAGATCATTTTATCGGCTATGTACCAATGGGTACTGTAAAAATCAATAAAAATAAAAGTTAGTGCTGTACAATTTAACTCCGCCGTAGCCGGTCCCAAGCCCGGGTGAGAAAGGAGGAGGGTTGGGCGAAGGGCTAGCAACCCTTCCCTGTAAAAAAAGCCCTGCTACAAAAACACAAAGAAAGATTTCAAAAGGAAACTCGGACCTTGGAAAGGATGGGTCTCCTAACAGAGAATTAATGAAGCTGGGTGGCCAAAGCCAACTGGAAACCAACCGGCGGACAACCATCCTCTCCACTAGGACCACCACCAGTCTAGGAACATGGAACGTAAGGACCATGTTCGAAACTGGAAAAACTGTCCAAGTTGCTGCTGAAATGCAAAGATACAAACTAGCCATCTTGGGAATAAGTGAGTCTCGATGGATAGGCTCAGGTCAGATAAAGCTCAACACAGGGGAACTGCTGCTATATTCAGGCCACGAAGATGAAAATGCGGCACACAACCAAGGAGTGGCACTCATGCTTTCCAGAACTGCCCAGAACGCACTTATAGGGTGGGAAGCGCATGGTTCCCGTATAATCACGGCAAGATTTAAGACAAAAAAACGAAAAATCAATATGGACATCCTACAGGTGTACGCTCCTACCAACGATAGTAAAGAAGAGGACAAAGAGGATTTCTACAACAGACTGCGAACCCTGGTCCAAAGGTGTCCTAAGAGCAATATGG
>CAXITT010000389.1:136719-146802 GCA_964033795.1 Lymnaea stagnalis | reverse complement strand
AGACCTTTATCAACTCATGTCTCCGAACGATTTTACGAATCCGCTGGCCCACCGTCATCACCAACGAGGATCTCTGGCGGCGCACACAACAAGAACCAGTGGAAGAGTTAATCTGCCAGCGCAGATGGAGATGGATTGGCCACACTCTCAGAAAGCCCGCATCAAGTATCACGAGACAAGCCCTGACTTGGAACCCCCAGGGTAAGAGAAAAAGAGGTCGACCCAAAACAACTTGGAGAAGGGAACTGGAGGCAGACATCAAAAAGAGTGGGCACAACTGGGGACAGTTGGAGAGACTTGCCCAAGACCGGGATGCCTGGAGAGCCTTTGTTTGTGGCCTATGCCCCAGACGGGACGACAGGCGATGATGATGATGATGCTGTACAATTTAGTGTTAACAATGAACGAATACAATACAATGTGAACTAAATTTTCTAAAGAATACACGTCAGTTCACACGCGATAATACGAAGTTCAATCAGAAATAATTTATGCATCTAATCTGCAAGATTACCCTAAATATTATGAATAGGCCTCAATCAAGATTTTTTGTTCATTGTTAGCATAGTTTTTTTAACTTGTTTACATACAGTTTCAGTAGGTACTTCGATGAAACAAGGGAGACTACTACTTTTTGTGTATCAGAAATGGAAATCGGCGCCCAAAAATCAGAGTTTTTAATTTTACGATGTGTGTGTCTATTTATTATTAATTATTTAAATGAGTACTGTCGACATATATTTTAATTCCGTTTCTGGCCTTATATTTTGGTAGACATCTTGGCCTACATTTAAATTGATTTGTTTTGATTTTTCAATCGACCTGTATTTTGAGATTCCCCTTTAAATATAAGGTATCTTTCACCATAAAATACTTATAGAAGTTCAACTTTTATGTCTTTTAAAAAAATTCTTATTCTTTATTATCTATTGATGTGTATTTGTGTCGATTCTCATTGAGTTAGGACATGTCAGTCACTTGTTATGCTCATTTGAGTAAACCCCTATATGATAATGTAGCTGTGCCCAATTTCGATAAGAAAGTGGCCACGCCCCCTTTCATTGACGGAAGACGCTGTTTCTTAGGAAATATTCAATTATTTCCACTATTTACATCAAAATATTTGATAACTTATGTTTTAGAATGAACTTAAACTTAAATGTTATTGAAAGAATACTGTTTTAATTTGAGGTAAAAAAAACCTGGCAGAGTCCATATTAAATATTATAAATGATCATAATTTGCTGTGTGAAAAATGTCATGGCGGCCATTAATGCATAATGGCTATAACGTAATACTATCTGAGTTTTCATTCATAAAAGTTTGCCGTGTGCAAAACTATTAAACCATGTGCCAAAGTTCAAAGTTCCCAAACAGTATTTAGTTTAGTAATTAAGGCATGTGTTGCCTTATATAGACTTTATAGCATATATGAATATGGGTATAATGGACATCATAGATTTGGTAAACGGAAAAGCCATATATTAATAAATTAAATTAAATTTACTGATATAAATAGTGCATAGTTAGATAAGCTACAATTTAATTTATCTATATATAATTGTTAACATTAGTAAAATTATTTTTTCATACAGCATTAGTTCTGAAAATAAAATTATCATTAAAACAAGAGTTATATAGATCAATGACGCAAACAGTGGAATTTGGTCACTCACAGAATGTGGAGATGGGGTCCATGTTAAAAAAGGACAAATGAAGTCGTACTTCAAAAATTCATAACTTAAAAATTTTGCAGCCAAAATATATCGAATTGTCCTAAAACTAAAACAGCTAAAAATATGATTATGTTGTTAAATTATAATTATAATTCTTTAAAAAATTAGTTCTATTCAACTATGCCATTGCATTGATGATTGGCCATTGGCTTTATTTGTACCTAGGACAAAAATAACCTTATTTGTTGTTGTTCGTCCGTCGAAGTCGACAAGGACCATCGAATCATCCGGTTAGGGGCGGGCGGGGGAGGTTGGGATTATTTACTGTGATCAGAAACAATAATTTGAATAATTGGGCTACCAATAATTGCACCTGAACTGCAAGGTTACTGACAATGAGTACTAGTAAAGTTAAGTAGGCTTTAAGTGGACTTAATTTCAAGTAGTGCTAGTAAGTTATCAATATCATCGTCATCAACAAATGATTGAATAACGACTTCAATTATTATTATTTATTAGTAAATACCAAAAAAAAAGACTCAATAGGCCTAGTTAATTCACCTTTCTTTTCTGACTGTTTTCCATACTCGTCCTGATTTTGGTCTGCCTCTGGGAATCTCTTGAGGTATTTTCACTACAGTATTTTGCGTATTCTTGCTGATCTTAAGCCTTGTGCCTAAACCTGCATGCTCAGTAATCTCCATTTGTTTTTAAACTGCTAATAGGAAGTAAATTATTTAACTCCTACGCTAAAGAGAAATACTGAACTTATATTTAGAAAGGCTGCCAATGACTATTCACACCCGGAGTGGCTCCATACATATTAAATGGCTTCGGAGCCGGGTGTGATAACAATAATAATATGAAAATTATTTTTTTAAATTGTTTTTTCTCCTTGTTACTTTATTGATTAATAGTTTTGTTATTTTTAGTTGTTTTTTTATTTTTGCTTTGTTGATTCCTCTTAGTACCGGTAATTTTTTTTTTCTTTGTTATTTTTCTTTTTTTTAGTTTAAGCCATTTTCTTAGATCAATTATTTTTTTTTTTTAAATCTAGTAATGAAGATGATTTAGATACACTTATTGTTTTAATTTGAATTTTAGAAAAGTAATAATATTAATTTAATTATTAAAATTAAATCCTTTATTTAAGATTATTTATGTGTATTGTTTAAGCTAAAAGATTTAATCACACAGTACTTTATGAATTAATTAGGTATTCTAAATAATGAAAATTTCATTCATAATGAATTAATTTGAACTATTCCTCTAGAGAGCTTGGCTTAGTCAGAACAAAACCACCAAATTTAAACCTTTCCTTAGCACTGGGAGTCATACATACGGACACTGACTGTTTTTCCTGATATCTTGAATCTCCTTTCAACAACCTTTCTCACTTGACTTGACCTAATTCACAAGGTAGTTGCAATGAACTTCTCAAAGTTAAAGGATGCCTTTGTATAAAGTATGAGAAGGAGACTTATTTTTGGAGGACATGTCTTTTTTTTTTTTACCATATCTGTCTACTGGGTCTAACACACTGGTACATAATTTTATAGAAAAAAAAACACCCTTAACTGACTTGAGAACATTTTTGTTTGGTTGTCAGTTATTTGAGTTGTGTACTCCAGTAATCCATAAAATAAATTAGGGGCCAGTATGGAGTAGGCAGCCAATAAACTCATTCAATTAGGTCACATCATTCCTTTGCCATTTGTCTCCTTTTACTTTCTCACCTTCCATGTTGGTACCCCTAGAGTTAACTATTGTTTGCACGGTATCATTTCTTCATATAAGTACAGACATAATGATTGAGTGGGAGCAAATATATTAGATCTGTGAAGGGAGTTTGGTTTCAAGGCAACTAATTCATGCCACATTGAAAATAAAATACTGATAACCTAAATAAATAGAGCCATTGAAAAAAATATAGTACATACAAACCATACACAAACAGAAAGACAAAAATCCACTAAGTTTTTTTTTGGGCAATATTGGGCAATAATTCTAATCATATCATCAGTCATGTATGATAAATACTTAAATTCCCCACTTTCTATTAGTCCATAGGACACACTTCCACCAGCTTGTGATATAGAATGAAGTATAGATTAAGTTTCAGTTGCATCAGAAGATGATTTATTTATTCTTGACTTAATTAATATTGTAAATATCCCTGGGAAGCAAATCCACATCATGCTGTTGTTCAAGCACCTGCCGGGCCTCAGATGCCTGAATCATGGTGCAGGACATCAACAGAAGCGTTGCCGCATTTAGTTCCACCTTGCGGTTTTCCGGATACAAGCTGCACATCTGGAAAAAAACAACACAAAAGTTACTTTGCAATAATAAGTATTATGTAAAAAAATATGCTCTGCAAACATTATTATTATTAGTGGTCTTATAAAATGTTCCCTTAAGCTGCGCTGCTGCGCGGCCATCTCACAGGCGCTGCGCAGCAGTTTTGAGTACCGGGTATCCACGCAGCAAATTTCCCTGTAAGTGTGTGTTTGTGTTTCTGGACTGTAAAATTTTGCACATAACTGTATGATTTTGCACACAAAACAACAAACCATAGAGGGAACATTGGTCTTATATAGTGCGGTACCCCAGCCGCGGTGTACATAAAAATAACTAACCTTCACCTTGGGGATAAATGTTTTAAGTTTATTATATGTCGCAATAATCAAAATTAAGAGATAAAACTCTGGACTATTTAGAATTTATTAAATTTAATTATACTGTTAAATAGATTTGTCTTAATTTTTTTCAAAGCCTTTCTATGGTAAGGGTGGTAACCCTAACATTAACCTAAAGTTTTCAGTGATAAAATTTCGGAGCGCCCTAGATTGAATGGTAGGTTAATGAATGGTACAAAACATTCTTTTAAAATGCATCCATCTCTAACTCTATAGTACTAGAGTACCTGTAACTGTAGGTGACAACAACCTGCCACAAGAATATGCTATTTATTATTATTATATAAATATTTTTCGCAGCACATGCACTCACTTATTTTGATACTTCATGGCCAGTATGTTCATGCATCGATTTGGTAATTTCTAGCCGAGATGGATTTCTCTTACTCTTGGCAACAAGCTTTATCTTTGCCTGGCATCCCAATTTGAAAGAACTGAAAAATATAAAAATTCTCAACGAATTGCCAAAAGTGGTAAGGGCTAATGTAGAGCACCAATGCCACGGCGTCATTTGTTTCTTTATTATAGTTGCAGTGAATTAGGGCTTAGGTTAGGTTGAGGGGTCGATTTAGGGTTCAGGTTAGGCATAGGGATCGATTTAGGGATACATTAGTCATTAGTCGCGGCCATCGATAAAATAGTAATAGTGGCATTCGTCCTCTACATTTACCATGGTAATAATCATTGGCTTGGAGAAAGAATTATTACATGACAAGGCCAACTAAATTTAAAGTTAACCTATTGTTATTACTTTATTACTTACGCTTGTGATTTTCTTTAATAAGTAGGCCTACTTTGACACAAATTTTAAATATAGTCCTATTGCCATGAATGATACATCATTTTAAAGGGCTAGCTAAAAGCTTTATAACAACACCAATTTCATCTTTCTATGTTTTATAGAAGTGGAGTTATGACTTTTTTAGTCAAATTTGTTATGCACCTTATATAATCTATATATTTTACCCCCAAAATGTGTGACCCAAATTTCACATTTCTGCATTATTTTGCCCACAACATTTTTATTTTTAAAGCTAATTGCACCAAATTTTCAGGAGACATTCCTAATCTAATAACCAACACAAAGAACAATATAAATTTTACATTGCATCAAGAATTTTTATTTTGGATAATTTTCTTTGCAGGTATGTTGAAAAAAATCATGTCCAAAAAAATTGTAAAAGTTATTTCTAACGGCAAAAAAAACAACAAAAAAAACCAACATGTTTCTATAGTTAAACTAAATGTATGATTCAGTTATATTGCAAATAAATTCTTATCTTTATAAAAGGTAAGTAGAAGTCTTTTTTAATACAAAATTAAATTAATATAATTAAATTATAAAAACTATTCAAATCACCCATCACGAGACTAATATATGAGTCGAGCATGTGGCTATGTGATTAAATTTTAAAAAGGAAATGAGGATGTTCTGCCTATCATTTTCTATGTAGACTCCTTTACAGACTTCTTGGTCTTGTTAATGAATCACAAAATTTCTCCTTCATAAACTTTGTCTTTGTCATCCTTGTCCATGTTGATGGAAGTGGAATAAATTCCACAAAGATCTTCTCTTCAACAGAAAATTAAAATTGTTCCTTGTACCTGAAAGAAGCCTAGAAATAACATCTTGTCATAATCCTGAATCTTCACAATTTTTTGTTTCTTTTTAATAATATTCATTTTATGTGGTGATTAAAAATCATTTTTTTTTTTTTAAAATATTTAATTTCATGTTATTTGATATATTAAATAATTGTTTATGTAGACTGCTTTTCTATGTCCTAATTAAAAAAATAATAACTTTGATGATGTTGTAGTATTAGAATGTTGTATTAACTTAACAATAATTTAAAAGTTACAATTAAATTTAAATGCTTTATTAAATAAAATAAAAAATTACTAACATTAATTTGGCCTCCAACTGCAAGTGAGCCAAGTGTGTTGTAAATAATATTAGCATTAGCCTAAGCTAAATACTAGTCCTAGGCTTAGGCCTAAATAGACTTAATAGGATTACCGGTAAAATAACTGTTATTGTAAAAAATAATTGCATGCCTGATTTTAGCAATATTCTCTCATATGAGTTGTAATTTTTAAGCCAATAATCATTATTAAATTTATAAGCTATTACGATTACTATTATAACACAATTAATTATTGATTCAATAATGAAGAACGGTAGAACTTGAATACTAGAGTTAGAGAGGATAAATTTGGTACCCGGTGAACAAAACTAACGCCATAAACCAAATTATTCATTTGAAACGTATCAGTATTAGAATTATTCATGATTCATATGGTTAGGGATTAAGCAAAAAAAAAAAAATCGATCGAATAAAATTAACTTTCGATTCGGCAACATTTTCATACCGCCCCCACCTACACTTTTGCGGAAGGCATGGCATAACTTTTCATTGAGTGGGTCAATTTTAATAATTTAAATATGTTAATACGCGGGATTGAATGTAGTTTCTAATCCACTAAAGCTTATTATGGTACCTAAATGGTATCCCTAAACCTAACTGAACCCTAAATTTATCCCTAAATCTAAACCTAATCTGAACCCTAATTCACTGCAACTTTAATAAACACACAAATGACGTCATGGGCTGATCAAGCTGAATTAGGCTAAAAAACTTTTAATTCAAAAAATATTATCCATTATTTCACATTTCCATTTAAACACTTCACACTTCCAATAAAACAAATGTTATTTTGAATAAAAACATACTTACTTCTTTAAATTTAAAGGTCCTCCGCTACTACTACTGTAGTGGCCAAAATTGAACAGTATCGTCTAGAACTAGAATGGCGTTGAAGTAATAAAAACCATTTACTTGAACACGTTGACGCAACATGAACTCACACATATACAAATCGAGCATATGTCTGTGTGTGCCATTGTGGCGCTTGTTTCTCTCTTTTGCAGATTTCCACAAACGTTCGATGCTTTGGGTAATTGGCAATTGGCACCTGAGTTTGGATCCAAAAACTTAACAGAATGAATGACTGTTTGATGAGTCAATCCCGGAGTGGTGCCAATTGCATTATATGCTCTCCATTGATCTGACATGACTGTTGTGCCCAGCAGGATGTGTGCTGTGATTATCAGCATAAGTGTAATGTGTAGCTGCTGATCTATCTTGTACACAAAACATGAAACAATCACTAATCTCCTGACAAATGCCTCCAGAGACCCATTGTTGTGGCAAAACTCCCCCGACATGATTTTTTTCTGCATGTAAACAGACTCGTCGATTTCAACTGAGAATAAACATGACTTACCGGTGTAAATTATGTGAATTTTTTGATGGATGAAGCATGAATGGATCCTAACACATGTGTTTTGGGAAATAAGGCCCATGGCACCCCCGGCACAGAGTTCTACTCATTTTCCTGCCCCTCAGGGTACTTTTCGTTTGCTTCAGACAGAGCGGTCCTTTTCACCATTGTGCATCCAGTTATGGTTTATTTGAGCTGGGTGTTACTGAGAAAGTTGTCTGCATACTTATTAGTTATTATTATTATTCTCTCTCAAAAACATTTTAATGATATATTGTGTAAAAATTAGCATAAGTACTCAAATGGGGTGCTTATCCCATGAGGCATGTTTAAAGGCTCTATTTTTTCTAAAAATTCATAGGGGTCATCTCTATCCAATTCAGAACCCCTAATCAAAGGATTCACAACATTATCGTAAACATAATCATTTTGATTGTCTTCATTACTTTCCTGATTGTTTTCGTCAGTGTCAGAGTCACTTCACTGCTAGACTGCGAGAAATCAAGAGGGTTACCTCCCGAGAGGGTAGAGACCGACCGAAAGTGATTTTCTGATTTCGGCCGAAGCCGAAAATAGGCCGAAAATTTAAAATGACTTTCTGCCGAAACCAAAAAAGGCCGAAAGTTTAAAAATGACTTTCGGCCGAAACTGAAAAAAGGCCGAAAGTTAAAAATGAATTTCGGCCGAAACCGAAGCCAAAACCGAAACCGAAAATGAAATATTAAGATACTTTGAATTTTTTTCCCGCATACATTCTGCATACATCGAAAATGATGTGGGAAAGTATAAATATTTACATTCTTTTTATAAAAAATGAGATAATCGTGAATATTAATAAATAAACATCTAATATAGGGGTCTCAAACTTGTCGCACGCGAGCCATTTGTGACCAGCAAGACGATATTCTGCGACCCTCTAATGACAGAAAAGTTTAGTGTAAATACGCCGGCCCGTTTCCCCCATTCTCATATCTATAACGTGACTCTCCGGACGGTTTCAGTCAAATCTCAACGACTAGTTTAAAAAAATGTTTCTATATATTTTTGTATGCCAGGTCTCTGACAACAGTGAGTAGGTAGATGAAAGTGAATCCTAGTTCTTGAGAACCCTTAATGATTTTATTGTTATTTATAAAGGTTGAGCAGATTGTAGGCCTAACAGTTGTAATCGCTTTTTTGTGTATTACTTGATGGGGCCCACTCTCATTCAGACACTATCTCCTGCGCCCCACCTCACCGCTCCCTCCCCCCCATGATTTTAGTTTGAGATCCTTGATCTCATGAATACTTTGGATTTTACCATTTTAATATAAAAGTAATTTAAATTGGTTTACAATTTTTTCAAATTAGTATGTAGGAGGCAATTTGGCAAAAATTGAGGGGGGGGGGGGAATTAATGCAAAATATTACTTTTTGAAACCGGGTCTCTAAATGATCGCTTAATTTGTTTTTAAAGATCGTTTATTGATCGGTTAGTTTGTTCTTAAAGATCAGTGAGTTTGTTCATAAAGATCGCTTAGATTGTTATAAAATATCACTTTGTTTAATCTTAAAGATCGCTTAATTTGTTCTTAAAGATCGCTTAGTTTGCTGTTAAAGATCGCTTAGTTTGTTGTTAAAGATCGTTTAGTTTGTTCTTAAAGATCGCTTAGTTTGTTGTTAAAGATCGTTTGTTTGTTCTTAAAGATCATTTAGTTTGTCATTAAAGATCGCTTAGTTTGTTGTTAAAGATCGTTTAGTTTGTTCTTAAAGATCGCTTAGTTTGTTGTTAAAGATCGTCCAGTTTTTGTTAATGATCGCTTTATTTTTTCTTAAAGATCGTTTAGTTTGTTCATAAAGATTGCTTAGTTTGTTGTGAAAGATCGCTTAGTTTGTTGTAAAGATTGCTTAATTTTTTTCATAAAGATCGCTTAGTTTGTTCTTAAAGGTAATTGATTTTGTTCCTTAAGATCGATTAGTTTGTTCTTAAAGATCTTTTAGTTTGTTCCTAAAGAACATTTAGTTTTCTGTTAAAGATTGCTTAGTTTATTCTTATAAATCATTTAATTTACTATTAAAGATAATTTGTTTTGTTCTTAAAGATCATTTAGTTCGGTCTTAAAAATCGTTTAGTTTGTTCTTTGAGATCGTTTAGTTTGTTATTAACGATCGCTTAGATTGTTCTTAAAGATCACTTAGTTCTTCTTCTTCTATATCTTAAGGGCCCACGATCAATTTATTGATCATTTTGGCTCCTATGCATGTAGATGGGATTTGCAATGTTTCTGTTACTGGTGTTGATGAGGAAATTATGCACTAGGGGTTTGAAGGCTTGAGGCAATAGACACAAATGTGTCTAGTGTTGTCGCCTCAACTGTTCCTTTTGAAAGATGGTTCCAGTCCCTGATTGTCTTGGGCAGGAATGAGCAGCTCCTATACTGGCT
>CAXITT010000389.1:99745-119840 GCA_964033795.1 Lymnaea stagnalis | reverse complement strand
TTTTTTGGCCAAAGCTGAAATTAAAATTTAAATGATCACATCTTTTTCGGGAAATTGAGGGATGTTGCATTTGGTCCTTGGAGTGATAAATTTAACTCATTCAAGATGGCAAAGATGTCAACCAAGTAAGCTGTTTTCTGCAGTTCATCTTTATCACTAAAAAGAGCTTCGAACTGCGAAATTGCTTTCTGATTTAAAAAAGTTTTGAGTTCATCACGAAGCTCAAAAACACATTTTAAAACTGTTCCTTTCAACAACCATCTCATTTCGGTGTGAAATAGCAGAGCATTGTTCGATGCATCAACTCGTAGCACAGTTGAATGTTTAAAGTGCTTGCCTTTACAAAATTGACAGAACTTACGACACTTTTCATTACTTCTTTTAACTCTTGTGACGGCGTCTTTGTTGCTAATATTTGCCAATTAATCAGTTAGTTCTGATGACGTTTTGTGACTCATTGAGTATTAAACGTTGAACCCATATCGACATCCTAGTATAGCTCGAGCACCACAATACCTTTCCCAAGAGATCTTTCAGAAATTGTGTCAAATGCATCACGTGCACTAGTTGCCGTTTCAAGAGTTTTGCAAAAAAGAAACTCATATTAAATTTACCATCATTAATAAACCTCACATAAACTAGTAACTGCGAACAGTTTGCAACGTCTGTAGATTCATCAAGCCTGATACTAAATATTCCTGGATTACCTGATCAAGAATACCAACAGACATGTCATCTGTCTATCTATGGACAGTGTCGTTAGATACGGTTCGTCTCCAATCATAATGAAAATTTCTGACATTTCTGTTTTTTTAGCCGGACCAAATCAATCGGTTTCTAAGACCATCGGCATCGAAAATGTGTGTTTTCCAATGGTCTGAGGCGACCGCTTATAATATCTGAAAAATTTCATGACAGTCACCATGGTCACCGTAGCAACAGTCGTATTTTTATGGTCTTGTCCTATCCATCCCTAAACTTCATTCCACTCAGAACTGATGCTTTTATATGTCCGTGCTTGGATTCCCAACTGCAGTAGATCTGAGAATGAAATATTGTGCTCTTTGTGAGGAAAAATGTTAAATCTAACATTTATTAACGTTCATGCTCCCATCAAAGATATGGACGGTTGGGAAAAAAATCCTTTTATGAGACACTGGAAAAGATCTACAAAGAGGCACCACGACATTATATTAAAATAGTGATTGACGACTTCAATGCCAACTATATTGGCAAGGTAAAGTCTGCATAAAGAATCCAATGACAATGGGATCCAACTCATAGACTCTGCTTCCATAAAAGAGATGTCAGTTAGTAGCACCAAGTTTCCACTAAAAAATATACAAACATAAAGTTACTTGGAACTTACCAGATTGAATTACCCACGTTTTAATCAATAGTTTTAATGATCAGAAGCTATCAAGGAGCAGATGCAGACTCTGACCATCTACTTGTAAGGCTTAAATATAAGCAGAGACTAAGCATTATGCACAATGGCCAAAATCAAAGAGAAAAGTGATTGCCAAGAACTTTCCAAAAATGATGTAGAAGTACAAGTAGAAGCATCACAGTAGGAAATAGGGAAAACAACATAAATAAACAGTGGGATAGGATTTTAAAAAATGTTGTGAAAACATCAGAAAAAGTAGGAGGATTCCAGCAATCTAACAATTGAGTAGGCTGATTTGATAATGAATGCAGACTGTTGAAGAAAGGAACAAAGCCAGAGGAAAGCCCTAAAAATGTGTAGGAAGAAAAAGAGGACATGCGAAAAAGCTAAATGAAAAAGAAGACTTATCAAGGGAGGGAAACATCAGAGCAATGGACATAAAGATGAAAAGAATGGATACCAAGCTAGACTGCAAATGTGTGAGAGTCAGGAGGGAGAATTAATTAAGGAAAATAGTAAAGTACTGGAGAGGTGGGCTGAATATTTTGAGGAACTAAGTGCAGACAATAGACAAGATGAAGATTATCAACCACCAAATAGAGGACCAGACCCTTTAATAAACTAGTCAACTCTAGAAGAAACTTCAGAGGTAATCAATTCTATGAAAAACCACATTAAATAACTCAAAAAGCAAAATCAAGGTTCAGGAAGAATATTCAAAGGAATTACAAATTAGACGAGACCTAAGCAAGGAGACTCACTGTCATACATGCTGTTTAACCTAAAATTGGATAGAGTTATAACAGTGGTTCTCATGTTGTGGTGACCACCCAACCACAAAATTATTTTCGTTGCTACTTCATAACTGTAGAGTATGTGTGTTTTCTGATAGTCTTAGGCAATCGCTGGGTCTTTAGCGCTGAGTTATAAGAAGCATACATATTGACATTTGAGGAAAACCCAAGACCCACTGTCTACAATCAACCCCTTCAGTATCTTGCATATGCTGATGACTTTGTCAGCACTGTAAGGGAAAAGTAGTAAAGATATATCAAAAGCCTTTATTGAATTAGAAGAATTAACTCCAATAAAATTAAAGCATCCCCGTTCACTCTCGCGATAAGGCTTCGAGCATAAAATCACTTTAAGCAGGGTTGGAAGTTAACAGGCAAAAAAGCAAAATACATGACNTAAGAAGCATACATATTGACATTTGAGGAAAACCCAAGACCCACTGTCTACAATCAACCCCTTCAGTATCTTGCATATGCTGATGACTTTGTCAGCACTGTAAGGGAAAAGTAGTAAAGATATATCAAAAGCCTTTATTGAATTAGAAGAATTAACTCCAATAAAATTAAAGCATCCCCGTTCACTCTCGCGATAAGGCTTCGAGCATAAAATCACTTTAAGCAGGGTTGGAAGTTAACAGGCAAAAAAGCAAAATACATGACTATAATAAGAGAAGAATAGACAGAGGAAGTCATTAAAATTTAAAAAACACACTTTTGAAAAAGTAAATGAATTCAAATACCTAGGATCTTTATTAAATGAAAGAAATGAAATACTAATATAAATAAAAGAAAGAATATCGGCAGGAAATAGGGCATAATTCAGTAGTTGGAAAATTTTTTAAAGTAAAAACATAAAGAGATCAGTTGTAACATAAGCAAGTGAAGCTTGGACCCTAACAAAACCGACAGTAAACCACTGCTCATGTTAATGAAGTAATCCAAATGTATTTATATTCTATCATTGGTTATTTTACGAGAGTTAAAATGTTCTGCATGGCTGATAAAATTATCTGATTGAATGCAAAGGGATCATTGGTGATTCCACTGCTCATGTTAATGAAGTAATCCAAATGTATTTATATTCTATCATTGGTTATTTTACGAGAGTTAAAATGTTCTGCATGGCTGATAAAATTATCTGATTGAATGCAAAGGGATCATTGGTGATCCTGTGGTTGTAGATATGTATCAGAAATGAGTTTAGAATATTACAAGCCAGTGACCAAGGAAGTGAAGTTCAGTTGAACCCATAAACTGTAATTGGTGAGGGATATTATCAGTAAAGTCAGTGAAGGAATTTCTAAATTACGTAACGCAATCGAAATATTTATTTTAATTTCGCTGTATTTAACAACGTACCAGTAACAAAAACAAGAGATTTACTGATAAATGTGGTTAAACATATGCTTGAATTTATGTAAAATGATTGAAAATGCCTTTCATAGATTTAAAACAAGTCCTTTTTTAGCTTTAAGTATGGTAGTAATTAATGATTTATCCATTTTGATCCATAGATAAATAAGACACTAACAAATTGTGTGAATAGAACAATATAAGTTACGCTGTAATAATAATTATACATTATACACAATTAAACGTTTCGGCACATGCTTTCATCAGTACAAACAAATAAAACACATTTAAGTAAGTATAAATTAAATTTACATAATATCAATATACATATCCTACCTAAAACAGAAAAATATAGGAGAGGGCACTAAAACCAGACAAAAACAAATAAAGAGTAGTAGAAAGAAAGTGATTTTAACATAATTGTAAAAACCAAACAGGAAAAAGACATGGCAGCTAAGTAAAATTGTGGATTTGGTTCAATCCATATGGAGACAACGTACCAAATCTAGTTATTAATTTATTTTCCATATAGATTCTATCTGCAGTGTTACTGGTATAGAGTATACCAGTAACTGCAATGTCTGAGATACCATGATGGTTAGGGCTATTGAAATGTTTGGAGACCGGACAGAGAGCGTGTTTATTTATGTTGTAGAGGTGGTCTCTGAAACGGTCTCCAAGGCGACGACCTGTCTCTCGTATGTATAGGCTTGTTTTAAGGCACCTCATTCTGACACTAGTGATAGGTCTAAATTTATCTTAACTTTTCATCCCCACAACTTAAAAGCTCGCTCTATGGTGCTGAAAAAGCGCTCAATTCTGATGGCGGACCCAGTCGCAAATGAGATTTTCAGAAAACCACGTCTTTTCGCTTTTCGGCGGGAAAAGAGCCTTAGGGACATGCTAGTTAGAAGGCACCTCCCTGCTATTGAAGCACATAAAGGAAGAAAAAGTTGCAACCCTAGTAACTCATAAGATCACTTTCCCTCTGGAAGTATTCAGAATAAAAGATGGCTTTACTTGCACAAGTCACACCATCATTTGCAAAAAGTGCTGTAAACTATACATAGGAGAGCACGTGTACAACATAAATAAACACGCTCTCTGTCCGGTCTCCAAACATTTCAATAGCCCTAAACATGATGGTATCTGAGACATTGCAGTTACTGGTATACTCTATACCAATAACACTGCCGATAGAATCTATATGGAGAACAAATTAATAACTAGATTTGGTATGTTGTGTCCATATGGATTGATAAAATCCACACAATTATGTTAAAATCACTTCCTTTCTACTACTCTTTATTTTGTTTTTGTCTGGTGTTAGGTACGATATGTATATTGATATTATGTAAATTTAATTTATACTTAGTTAAATGTTTTTTGATGAAGGCATGTGCCGAAATGTTTAATTGTGTATAATTATTATTAAAGCGTAACTTATATTGTTCTATTGACACAATTTGTTCGTGTCTTATTAATCTATTTTATCGCAGTCCAACACTTTTTATAATTAGTTATTTGATAAATATTTGCTTTATTTTTAGATGGCTTTCAAGAAAGACAGACAATATGAGGAAAGACTGAAATCTTCTTCAGTTGGTGCCGAACAATTCAAAGCACAGTATGAAGAAAGTCAATATCTCACAATGCTTTAATAAATAGATGGTGCTTAAGTAATTGTATGTGAGAGAAAAAGAAGATTTATAATTATATAAAAAATATATATTTATAGAAATAAAAGAAATAATATAAAAAAATATTTGAAGTTTTTTAAATTTATTTAAATGAAAAAAAGAAAATGAAAACATGAATACTCTTTATTTTAGGGGGAGAAAAACAAAAATTCTCCCCGCGAGACTATCTCCAAGGAGATGAAAACATGAATACTCCTGGTGACATAAAGGGAGGTTATCTTTACATGTGGTGGATTTGATACATAAGGACTTGGTGAAATCCAAGCTACCTAAAAAATGTAGGCACCTTGTTCCACCAAGCCCTCCAATTACACATGTTACAGGCAAAGTGTGAAATCCAGGCATTCTATAAGATCTACTTCAATTTAAATGTTTGTTTATAAAAAGTCCAGGCACTAAAGCTATAGACAATACTGCTGGATATCTCAACAGTCAATCTATAGAATGCCTGGATTTCATACTTTTCCTGTAAAATACAAATCAATCCATTATTTATTAACATTTGCTATTTGTCTAAAACCACCATCATCTTAAGATCTCGCAAAAAAAATATTTACAATGAATTCACATGGATGGTGTTTAGTTTTTGTACAAAAGACATTTGTATGTTTATCACATGGGGGACTTTGAAATCATAATTCTGCATTGCCCCTGTTTTAATTTTATTGCTTGTCGCCAAATAATTAAACCGTATTTGTGCACAATTGGAGTCTCATCATTTGATGACCAGCAATATACAATATCACACATCCTTAACTGATTCTAGACAACATATTTACAATGGTATATGTTCAAAGTCTTAAAGTACGTTCACACTACCAAATAGTTACTAGGATTCTTGCCTTTTAAACAAGATTTGTTGAGCACTGAACAAAATATGATGGGACTGTTTATGTAACTTGCCAGTCAGCATCTGATATAGTATATAGAGAGCAGCTTGAAAGTGAGCAGCTTGTAGTCACAGAAAGTTGAGAATCCATGTAACAAATCTGCAGTGTGAATGTACCTTTAAAACTACATCATCTAACACCGGGTACATTTGATGACCAACACTGAAAACATCCTTTACTAATACTAGACAACATAGATCTACAAACTCTTAAAATCGTACACTTATCATCACAAAATTGTTAAATACCTTATATTTATAGTAAAAAAATAAACATACAGTCTATATAATGTTTACACCTCAAAATCGTACATAGTATGGCCAAAACAATAATCGTAAACAGGTCTGCTACCAAATCAAATTTCAAATACATGAAAAGTGAGATTCAAATTATAACATTTAAGGAAACAATTATAATTTTCAATAACATCTTTAAAAAATCATGAAAAAATTTAGATATTGGTTCACAAGTTCATACACACATTTATTTAACATCTTGAAGGGGTTGGCACTTTATTCAGTTAAGTAAAACCATCCATAGAATAACTATCAACAATAAAAATAATGGTTCAAGTTTATAAAACTTAATAAAAGATAAAGACTTTCCTATTCAGGAGTCTCTCCGTTAGTATTACAGAGAAAATAAATCTTTGTGGTACCCAATCATGGATGTATCTCAGTTGTATCCAATCATGGTTGTATCTCAGTTGTACCCATTCATGGATGTATCTCAGTTGTACCCAATCATGGATGTATCTCTGTTGTGCCCAAAATGGATGTATTATCTCAGCTGTACCAAATCATGGATGTAGTATCTCAGTGGTACCCAGTCATGGATGTATATCAATTGTACCCCAATCATGAATGTATCAATTGTACCCTAATCATGGATGTATATCAATTGTACCCCAATCATGGATGTATATCATTTTTACCCCAATGATGGATTTAGTATCTCAGTGGTAGCCAGTCATGGATGTATATCAATTGTACCCCAATCATGGATGTAGTATCTCAGTGGTAGCCAATTATGGATGTATCATCTTAGTCACACTTAGTGGTACACCATCATGAATGCATCTCAGTCGTATGGTACCAAATCATGGTTGTAGTACCTCAGTTGTACCCAATCATGGATGAAGTATCTCAGTGTTACAATCATAGATGAATCTTAGGTGTACCCAATTATGGATGTAGTATCTCAGTTGTACCCAATTGTGCATGCATCTCATTTCTGATGACCAAAATTAAAATTGAGATTAATATCAAAAATATTTTACTATCTATATTTTTAAGTTTAAGTTTCCAATATATTATGGCATATTTTTGTCTTTATTTCTCACTCTTTCAAACTGAGTATCATTTGGGAGCAATACAATTTTTTTACTAAATCTCATGTAAAATAAAACTAACTAAAAACTGGAAATACATTTACTTAATAGATATTCAGTACCTGGGTCAATGAAATCATGAGAAATTGTTTTCTATCAGATCACTTCTTGGAGGAAATCATCCAATGTGTTGATAGAAACAGGGAAATCATCCAGTGTATTGATAGGAACAGGAAAATCATCCAGTGTGTTGATAGAAACAAGGAAATCATCCAATGTGTTGACAGAAACAATCTGTAAATAGAGAAATTATAAACTTGCTTGTCTAGTTTTATATTGTGTATTCTGTATTTTTGAAAGGATCAGATTATAGACTAACTAGGCGTAAGCCCATGGCCTCAATAATCTCTTGGGCAACCAAATTTTGAAGCTTTGTTTTATAGATTCCAGGGCTTACTAAACAAAACAAAAAACTTCAAAAATTAATGATAAAGGATTTATTTTGCTGTCCTCTAGGATACCACATTGAAGCTAAATGTTTATTTTTATTATATATTTTATTTATTGTAGTTTGTTTACTGAAGGAGTATTCTTGTCAACACATTTCGTTTTTTGTTGCATCCTATAATTCAGATTTTTGTATACTTGGTTTAGCTCATTTCCTTAGATTAAATATTTATATTCTGATGTTAATGAAGAAGGCATTTTGACCTATATTTCCATATATTTTTGTTATCACTTTAGTATTAAGTCAAGAATCTATTCTACCCAGTCATGCAGACCAGCTTTTTTGAGTGGCAATGAATCAAGTAATTACTCATTTAATTCGTTTAATGTTATTTCCTAATAACTACAATGAACTTAATGTTATTAAGTTAGAATAGACTACAGTATCAGTAAATAACTACTTTAAAAAATTAAATTAGTTGTTAGTACTACAAGTAGTTAGTCTTTTCCCTCCATATTTTGAGTCTACCAATTTTTGTCTTGTACTAGTTACTTGTGATAATTTAATAATTACTATTACCAGTGGTTTGGTAATTGGTATTATTTCTCCTCAAAATTTTCTAACGCCAATCAAACTAAACAAAAATTGCATTTAAGATAAACTAAAATGGTGAAATATCATTAACACTTTCCCAAATAACATATAGTAAATCCTGTCCCTAGTGACTGGGTATAGCACAACCGTACACTTATAATAATGGGAAAAAATGTTTCTGGTAATTCCTGGCAACTGGATCGGTTACCCCCATAGTCTTATATCACAGTAAATGGCTCTCTTTATGTTCTTTTTCTTTTTTAATATGTGGCATGATTTAATTGACCTGAAACCGAACGCCCTTCATAGATCGCATATTATCTTCCACTGAAGCAACTTTTCAGAATATTAATGATAAAATGACACAAAAAATAGTTGACTGCACCAACAGGGAAGGTGAGAAAAAGCCTACTACACACTGGCACTCTTTATCTGAACAGCATTTCAGTGGAATTTGTATTTAGTCTTATTTAGTCATATTTAGTCATTTAGCCATGTTGATGGAAATCCTCTTTTTTAGGGCAGCATTTTCAATGAAGATATTCAGCAAATTTCTGATTCATATTTATTTGCTTTCATAACAAGGATGGTTGATCAATCCTTTCTGGCCCGTGACATCTTTGATCCCATAAGAGATGTATGAGAAGCATTCCTGGGTAATTTTGCCAGGTGTTATGTTCCTGGAGAGAGCATCACAGTAGGTGGACAACTGGTTGGTCTCAGAAGTCAGTGCAGAGTTATTCAATGTATGATATATGGCAAGCAAGGCCGAAAAATATTGAATAAAACTCTTCTTACCCTGTGAATCGTCTGAAGAGCTGTCTATATCTCTTCAAATTCAAATAAAATGTAAATGCCCTGCCAGCAAAGAGAAATATTGGAAAATCCCCAGAGATTGTGATTTCTCTCACAAGGAACTTCATTGGAAGTAGCCAAAATTTCAGAACAGCCTATTATTTCATTCCCCTACAACCTGCAAAACCAATGGCAGAGAACAGACTCACCCTATAGTTGGAACAGTGAAACGGAGCACGATGTTCCTACTCAATAATAATGTCTGCTCCTCAAAAAATCAGTGTTTTTGTTCAGACAGGAAACAACCTTGTAAAAAACCAGAGCTCAAGGCAGAAAATTGTATTGCTCCTGAACACAATACACAATCGTCCAGATATAGAAAGTGAAACTGAATGCAAGAAACCAGAGATAACAACAAAATCAAAGGAGGCATATATGCCATGGACCAAATGGCGAAGGTGTTCTCTGTGAATACAAAAAAGTAAAAGATGGCCTTTGGTTGTGTTTTTCAACATTGTTGACTTGGCATCCACTGCAGCCAATTACAGACAGCCAATATTGAAGTTGCACTTTTCAGCAAATAGAGGTGATCCATCCTGATGCATCAAGATATTATGAGGAAGAACATCGCCAGTGTTTTGAAATCTTTACAAACATTTCAAACAGCTGCCCAAACCACTTCAACTCAGCAAGCTTATTAAGACATATTTATATTTGCGAAGACAATTCAAAGCTGAGATGCAAAGCCCCTATTTTCCATGTGTACATGTGAATGTGACTCGTGACTGTTCTGCTTTGATTTGAAATGGTTGAAGACATGTTAATGTTATTATTGTTAGTACTGGTACCCAAATGGATTCAGAATATTTATTTATTTTCAAAATTAATTTTATGGACTACACAGACTCAAATAATCAACACAGAACATTCTAACAAAAATGTTCATAAGTCATAAGCCAGTTTACATGTTTTTTCCTTCTATTAAATTATTTATGCTTGGGGCTGTAAAAAAAAAAGAAATTTAATTAATCCTTATTAACTTACACCAATCCCGATAATACATAATTTGACTTCAAACAGTAACTCCCTCCTCACACATATAACATAGTACAGAACAACCAACTAATGTTTGTTTTGTATCTTGAAAATTACTGACAAAGTTATCTTTATCATGCTTCGTCTATAATTTATTATAAACTTATTATATAAACTATAAACTTATTTTCGCCCGATACAATTTTCTAACTTGTATTCCAAGTTGTTACACTCCTTAAAAATTCATAAGTTTATTTGAAAAAATGTTAATAACATTTGAAAAATTAGTATTTTTTCAGCATGGAACGCATTATTGTATTTTACATTGGTTTGAATGGGAAAAATTGTTTCGTTTAACGAGTGTTTCGCTTAACGAGTAAGATTCTGGAACAAGTAATGCTCATTATGAGAGGTTTCACTGTATTTATTTATTGTAAAAATTAAAATTAACTTTATGGATTACACAGACTCAAATAATAATTAAATAACAACCAAACAATAATGTTCATAAGCCAGTTTAGACGTTTTCTCCTTCTATTAAATTATGCTTGGGACTGTATAAAAAAAGATTACACACCCAAAAATTAGTCACTTTCGCATGCTTTATATTATATACTTTATATAATTGCAACCACCAAGGCCAAGGTGCTAATTCCAACTACCTCGTGGATGAGGGCAAGTATGAGAAAGGTTATTAAAAAGGAGACTCCAGGGGTGCCACTTTTCCGGGTTATCCCGGAATTCCCGATTCGTGAGTCTAAATATTTTTCAGTTCCGGATTCGCGAGTTTTTATATTCTCTTTCCGGATTCGCCAGTTCAATTTATTCAAATACGGATTCTGTCTGGGTTTTTAAAAAAAAAATGTTCTGGACTACTTCGATAGACCAGAAATAATTATTTTCTGTTCACTTCGCCGATCAAGAGATATTTGAAGTGTTTGGGTAAGCAAAGTGTAAAATTTAGTAAATATCTTTTTAATTGAGTTTTTAATTGTCGGGTAGCCATTATCATAATTATAAAACTGCTTGTCCAAGCGCTGTCTAACAAGACTAAGCTTAGCGTACTATGTTATGTTTTACTGTATGCAGGCGACATGTATATTTTTTATTAGAAGAGCTAGGCGGTGTTTAAAGACTTCTTCAGTTAACTTTACATTTAATTACGGAGTAAGCCTTCTCATAGGCTAATATGATTAAGTTATTTTTATCCGTTCTGTAGTGAGCCTGACATAACTGTATTTAGTGAGTCTTTATTTATTAGTTATGCACGCCTGTGTTCTGACTCTGGGTATACTTTAGTCTTTACACTTCACAATAATTCTAATTACTATTACTAATTATTCATAATGCTCTGTATTGCTGTAGTGCCGTAGTTTAGTACTGGTATAAAATAGTCTATATTATTATTATGTATGCCTTACTATAAATTATAAATCTAATATGATAATCTATTTTATTTTGTTTCAATATTAGGGATCTAGGCTCAATAAAATAATGTAATGCCCAACAGTTCCTTTAACTTTAAAGAACTGATGGGCATTGCAGTTAGCCTACAGTCTAAAGCAATGGGCAATCATAATTGAATAAGTCATCAATGAATACTATGCTGGAAATATTGATATGAAGTATTCAAGGGGAGAATGTCTGAGACAATCATCTGATGATACCAGCTTTATCACCTATCTTAGGTGTCCACTTCTGTAACTTCTCAATTTATGAAATTTATGTGTCAAACTATAAAACTTTCACACTTGGGAGATTTTATAGACACTAATCACTAAAGTGTGTTGACTCAAACTATCCATTTTCATCATTAAAGAAGAGAACATGAATTCCATGTAAGAAAAGATGCTTTCCAGTATGGTAGCTATACGTTTGTTCAAAAGTGCCCAGAGAACACATTGCAAACGTTGACTATTCAAGTCTAGGTAAATGGAAAAATTGCTATTGCTAGGAAATGTAATAAATATTTACATGTATACACCTTAATTGTTTAATTTTGTTCATTTGTGATGTATCTCAATGTTTTATTTGATAATTTCATGCTTGTTTTTATATTAATCAACAAAACCGCCGCATTGCGATAATCAGGAATTTTGAGTTTCATTAAGTTACAGGGATTGAAAAATTTGTAAATGAAGTTTTTAGGTTTCAAGACATTTTTAGAAAGGGATTTCAGGGTTCACAGCTTTCAGTGAGTGGCACCATTGGGAGACTCGATATACCAGCAATCACAGTCTGCCTTCGGGTGTATTACACCCAGTTGAGATGGAAAGAGTTTGAATAGATATATATTTACATTGACATTCTTTAAAGGCTGTGACTAGTCGTACCCGGGTACCAGAAGTGACAGATTGGGATATGATTGTAAACTTACTTCTTCAGTTTAACTAAAATTAACTACCACAAATGACATCCGAATAGCTTGAGTTTGAGTCTAATGGTACCCAGGTGCGAATGGCGGCGCTGCGTGTCTGGGTCCATTTTGACTCAGAGCTATTAGGACGTAAATTTAAGTTTACAAAATAGAATATAGTCCATTCAATACCTCCTTTTGTCTTACAAACCCAATTTTAAATAATTTTTTAGTCCAAACCTCTCACTTCTGGTACCTGGGTACGAATAGCCACTTTGTTCTTTAAAAAAGTAAATTAAATAGCTTGATCTTAATTTAATTAATAATCTTAATTAAATTATACCTATGCCTATACTATACTATAACACATAATTTGACTTCACACAGTACCCCCACCTCACACACACAACAGTTCAGAACAACCAACTAATATATGTTTGGGCTAATTGAAAGGACGAATGCCACGGTGTCTTTTGAGAAATTATAGTTGCAGTGAATTAGTATAATTAGTAGGGTTTGGTTGAGTTTGAGGGATCGATTTAGGGTTTAGGTTAGTTAGGAATAAGGATCGATTTAGGGATACATTCGTGAAATTCGATAAAATAGTGGCATTCGTCCTTTAAATTTACCAATGTTTGCTTTGTATCTTGAAAAATACTGACAAAGTTATCTTTATGGTCAACAAAATAATTTAGGAAAAGTTATTCAAACCACAAAAGAATTCTTTTTTTAAGGAAAGCTAATAAATTTATGTTGATTAAAAAAAAAACTTTTGTTATAAAAGAGTACTCAATTAGAGGCAACTCAAAAATTTATTTTGTCCATCAAGGTG
Source organism: Lymnaea stagnalis (assembly GCA_964033795.1). Lineage (NCBI taxonomy): Eukaryota > Metazoa > Mollusca > Gastropoda > Lymnaeidae > Lymnaea > Lymnaea stagnalis. Next base: position 106,323 of record CAXITT010000389.1, on the reverse strand, counting down.
ACAGCAGTTAGTTCCCATGCTTTCATAAAGAATTAGGAACAGTAACCAAGTTAATACGATCTTTCACCAAGGTCACAAGAGTTAACTTTCTTGAAGCGAATAAATAAAATTAATGGGAAGTTACCGCTGTCGTCTTAAAAAATCTGTTTATTTTAATGGTTGCTTCCCTTTGACCGTATTTCGCAAAATTGAGCGGAAAAAGTATTTAGACATTTATGTTACCGGTGTTCAGTAAATTAACACTAAATTCTTAAGCTAATATAATTGCATTTGTGCACCTGTTACTTTTCTGCAATAATTTTACATTTTTTAAATAATTAAAATACTTTTTAATATACATTTTAATAGAAGTATTCAAAATGACTTTTATACTTATAAAGAGAATTCTTCTGGGATATCCTGTTCATTATTATAATAAATTCAATTTTTTTGTTGTTGTAAATTTGATTTTAAAGCATGTTTTATTTTTGTGTAAATAATTTATCAAGAAAATATTAAAAATACTTTCTATTTTTAATATTTATAAACTGATATGAAATTTATGGTAACAGAGATTTATACCCTATGATTGTTAAATTATTTTTAAAATTTCAAATTAGTTTATACCTTACTAGTAAGGTCAGTTACTTTATACTTGTTAGCATTGATAAAAATTAATAACCTTTGATTTGTACATATTACCCAACCTTGCCTTGCAGGCTATCATTCAAAAGAGCTCACATAGAAAGTTCAAATTCAAACATTCTGATAATGATAAAATTGATAATTCTAGAGTTATACTTATGTCATGCTCCACTTGGTTCTTTTATCCCGACACTGGGATTTCTTTTTACCTTATGGATCATCTTGGTGAATCGAAAGCACATTGTGAACATAAAATTTAATTGCTAAAAACTGTTTTTGGTATTAAATAATGTCATGTTTAGTGAGACTTATTTTGTTCTTTGAAAATTGTTTTAAATAGTCAAAAATACTATAGCAATCTTTTGAAGATAGAATATTTTTTAAAGTATTTAATGGCTTCAATGGGACATCCCTCCCCAATCCTACTTTTTTTTAAATTCGCCACCCCTAATTGAAATAAAATCAATAAAAGGCAAAAACAACATTGCTGCTGATTTTTGGTCAAGACAAATTGAGTATGAAGAAAATGACAAAAACATAAAACATATTGAACTTATGTGTATTGTCATACCATACTATAGTTATTCTATATTTATTTTTTTAGTATCAGTAATGTGTGTAACAGACCATGTTACTTATTCATATGACATGGATTTTTTCACAGGACGCTAACACTTGCTCTCATGACACTAACATTTGCTCTCACGGCACTAACATTTGCTCTCATGCACAAAGGCAAAGTGATTTGAAGGAAAAGAATAGAAACACGAGAAAAAAGGAATTAATTTTTATAGTGTATGGAGAATTCATTTTTTCTTGAGTGAAGGGAGTGAACGACATAATTTTAATGGAGAAGGTTGACATATTGTATTTTTCAGATGGATTTAATGAATTAATTATTAGATACATTTTTGTAAGTGTATGGATATATATTGTTCTTATTACACTATAAATGTTCGAACAATTCTGATGTCAAGGAACCATGTAATCTATTTATCAAATATCTTAATAAAGTACTGTGTAATTTTCATTGGACCTTATTAATTCTTGGCGGAGAAAGAGACAGTCGTTTGTTAAGGTGAATGAGATAGTTACATTGGCAAATCATCACTTGCACTGAAGAAATAAAATACATTAGCTCACGTTTCCAAGTAACATTACATTATAACGTTACATATAACTGGGAAATATAAATGTTTATGCTTTAAAATGAGTGTTTGTGTGATAACTTTATAATGTATATATTTTTATGAGTAATAAATAAAATGCATCTTTTTTTTCTCCAGAAATTATTAAACACATTTACAATCCTCTAACTTGAGAGACGATGAAATGACAAGATTTCTATTGTCAAAGATGATTGTGACATCCTATTTTCAAATATGCAAATACTGCGACTAATGGTAGTGCTTATTGATAACTTAATTCACTGCTTATTTTTTAATAAAATTTATACCAATTTGTTTCTGAGTTCTTGTGAAATCTGTGATTGAACTTGTATTGGTGTCTTTTAAATCAGGTGTTTTATCTGGAAGTTATTTTTAAAAGGAGATTACTACTCCCTAAAATATTATCTTTTACAGTTTAAATTAGAGTACCAGTATATAAAAAGTATACATAATTGTACTCAATATAATTTTAAAAATCTAAGGCAGTGTACTACAAATGAGCGTTCTGTTCATTTTAATACATAAATCAGGAATGATTTCCCTAAACTTGGTAAAGGGATGTCAATAAAAATATACCCGGTTATAAAAATTGTCAAGAGCTGGAGAAGATTGTCTAATTTTTCTATTACATCTTTTTCTAAATTAAGTACATTATTATTACTTGGAGGCTGCTGTTGTTTTGATAACTTAGCTTAGTCAATGTAAACACGACCTAGTGACCTATATTGATGAAATTCTTGTTAGTGTTTGTTCATGTGATATGGAGGTTGCACAATCATACAGATTTTAAGAAATGTGCATGTGATTTGAAATTTTAAGTGATTTGAAAGTTATGTCAAGGCTTCATACAAAAATTGCATCAAATGTATGAACGAAAATTTGATGAGAATTTGATCATGTGAACTGAGCATTAGGGTAATTCATTCAGCTCATCAGTCTATTTGAACCAACTGGTGAAATTAATACATTTTATCATTCAGTCTTCATGCCAAGACAGGTTAGGGTAATTCAAAAGACTGAATGAAAAATAGCATATGTTTAAAACCATTAATGTTAAAGTTTGAGTGATTGAAACAATGAACAGAATGATTGAAAAGTCTAAACATTTTAGTTGTGTGTTAGTAGAAATTTATTTTATTAATAATTTGGTAAATTTGTTTACTTGGGTTGAGACATTAAGGTGTCAGCCAAGATGGTGTGTTGTACACTCAGATGAGAGTCAAGATGGTGTGGTGTACATTCAGATGTCAGCCAAAATGATGTGGTGTATGTTCAGGTGTCAGCCAAGATGGTGTGGTGTACATTATGATGTCAGCCAAGATGGCGTGGTGTACATTCGGCTGTCAGCCAAGATGATATGGTGCACAATCAGCTGTCAGCCAAGATGGTGTGGTGTGTATTACGGTGTCAGCCACGATGGCGTGGTGTACATTCAGCTGTCAGCCAAGATGATATGGTGCACAATCAGCTGTCAGCCAAGATGATATGGTGCACAATCAGCTGTCAGCCAAGAATCTATGATATAGATTTACTGAAACGTTTTGGTTTTCACCGCCAAGTCACTTGTGTAGAATGCATTAACCTGGAGGTGAAAAAACAAAATATTAAAATAATATTATTTATTGTCCCTTTACAATAATATTTTTATTCATTTACTTCAACTGCTTCATGTACTTCACCATCTACTTATCTTTAGCTGCAAGACTCATAGAAGATGAAAATATGTGTTGGCTATTGTTACATGTAACAAAGACTGCAATGTCTACATCAAAGTTATGCATCTGAAAAAAACCCTCTATAACAAAAGAAGCATTAGTAAAATTTAAGAAAAAAAGTACTCCTATATCATACATGTCAAACTTAAGGCCCGTGGGCCACATTAGGCCCAGCGTACAATTATATCAGGCCTGACAGGTCTTGACCAGCGTACAATTATATCAGGCATGAGAGAGAGTTTTAGGCTCAAATATTTTTAATGGCCCTGCGAGATAAAGTGCAAATCATATTCCCTAATAATCTGCCTTGTCCAAGGATAGGCTACCTGAGAGCGTTCTCGCTTTTTCTATCAAAATAAGCGACAATAACAGTTGTGTAGTGAGTGGATGTTCGTTGTTACAGTAACCTAGCAACATTCAGTTGCTCATTTTGGATAGGCGCATAAGAAATGAAAGTGGTGTAGAGCCTGGATATTACATCACACTTTCCTGCAATGGCTAACGTGGTATCAATCTGTACCTACTTTGTGGAGATAATGTGGCTGTGATCAAGGAATATAATCTGAGACTAAACATCAAGACAAGTTAAAATTCCTGAATGCAGAGTAGAAGCAACAGAAGGTAGAAGAATTGAAGATGAATGTTTTTCACCAAAGCAAAATCATATACTGAAGCTGCTGTGAAAGCAAGTTTTATTGTGGTGAAGGAGCTTGCAAAATCAGGCCAACCATTTACAGGAGGAGCTTGTGAAGTGCTGCATGATGAAAGTGTGTGACGTTTTGTGTTCAGACAAAAAGCAGATGTTTGCAAATGTAAGCCATAGCAGAAATACCGTTGCTGATCAGGCTTGTGAGATGGCCACTGATCTGAAAAGATTAGCTGATCGAAAATGACAAAACTTTGTTGCATTCTCACTTGCTGTTGATGAAAGTAATGACACAACTAACGCTATGGCCCATGTAGGGCTTTGGCCTGCCTCACTACTTCCTTCCACTCAGACCTAACTAATGCTTTTCTTTTCCATGCTTGGATTACCAGCTGCTGTAGATCTTTTTTCCACATAATCCATCCATCTAAGCCTAGGTCTGCCTTTGAGCCATTTTCCTCTATGGCTTTGGTGATGTACCCGCTTCCTTCTTCTGTCATTTGGCATTCTCTTTAAGTGTCCTCCCCAGCGTAGCCTGCCCTTTTTTATTTCTGCTACTAGTGTGGGATCTTAATATAGACTGTACAATTTCGGGTTGGTACGTATTCTCCATACATATTCATCCTTTTTCATTTATTTTTCTCTCCCATGTGTTTAATAGGTTTTCTGCTGTTTTTGTTTGGGTCCAACTCATGCCCTATAAGCTTATATTATTAATGGTGATAACTAGATACTTTTATGTCTCTACTTCCTCAATACTGTGATTATTTATTTTGAGATCTGTAATTGGGTGATTCCCCCTTTGGAAATCGACAACCATTTCTTTCAGTTTTCAGACACTTAACTGAAGAAAATTTTCATTGCACCAACTGATAAAGCTAGTAAGTTTTGCTATATGCTTTCCCCTTCAGATATTAAGCAATGGTAGTATCATCAGTGTTGTGAGCTAGTTTGTTGTGAATGTTGGGTAGGGGGAGTCGTGAATCCTGAGAGTGTTTTGTGAGTTGTTGATCGTGAGGTCAGAGCGTGAAGTTAGTCCATGGTGTGGAACGTTTGCGTAGGCTGAGTTGTTTGAGTGGTATTATAAAAGGGATGTGTGTTAGCTAGAGGTCAGAGAAGAGACAGAGAGAGAGTCAGAGAAGAAAGGCAGTCAGAGAAGAAAGATAGAAGAGCAAGAGAATTGTTAGTCGTCGAAAGTATTCAGTTAAGAGTTAGTCAGTAGCGATAGGAGCGAATGGATTATTGGTAGTTAGACTGATGTGTATCCTGTTTTGTAAAGAATCTAATAAATATTATATATTGTTACACTGGACCTTGTGTTCTATTTGAGAGATTCATACACCCTAGACAACAGAAGAGGGCCGTAACATTTCAAGTATAACAAAGGTCGTAACAATCAGTAAATTTAATTATTGGAACGTTGTTGCTTGGTCTCTGGGTATTATTGGTATATATTGTATACAGGACAAGGGAGAGAACGCAACCTTGTGATAACCGCTGTACATATTTCTCTAGTTAATGATATTTGGTCATTCAACTTGAAATATTGTTGGAAGTTCGTTAAAAAGTTCAGTATCCTTGCTTCAAAATTTGAATTTAAACCTAACGAATAAAGCTTTTTAATCATAAGGTGTGGTTGGATATTGTTATATGCTGATGAGAAGTCAAAGAAAAGCACCCTAGCATATTTTTTAAGGCTGTCTAGGTGATGGTAAAGTCTTTCCAATAAAGTAAAACCTTTTTGCAACCCTCTCTTAAACAACTTCCTCCAACATACGACCGAAAAAAATTCACTGATGCTTTTTAATATATAAACGACCTCTCTAAAACGACTCGCTCTAAAACGCGACCTTCAAATAATTCAATTTTACAACCTAGCCCCTGAAAAAGTCAGATTCCAAAGTAATGCTATATTTGTACACTTGAAGAAAACGGTTTCGTTGACGACTTTTAACAGCAGACGATGCACTAAAGCAGTTAGGAAGTAGTGAAAGGGAAATGACTCTTGTACCGTAAATTTGTCTTTAGAAATACTCCAAGGAGATGGCCAGTTATGCCCTGAGCAGGGGCCTTTCAGACCTTGCCGACACCATGTCTGGTGTTCAAAGAGACTTACTAAAAGAACATGCATGGGTGGGGGGATCATGCAAACAAACAGAAATAACAGATTTCTTTCAATAAAAAAAACTATTCAATGACTGAATAAAAATAATTACAACAATATTAATGCGCTTATCATCTACATAAATAATTTTAACTCTAAGCATGAACTCAGCACTTACACACGTTTTTAAACAACTACCAAACCAGCATTGATTTTTGTTTTGGAATTAATGAGGAACAGGAAGATAATGACTGTATTGGTTGTGAGACAATATGAGTTTATATTGGTTGTGAGACAGAGTTTAATCTACAATTCTGAAC
>CAXITT010000389.1:73922-98001 GCA_964033795.1 Lymnaea stagnalis | reverse complement strand
CCCTTGACCAAGTGTTGTTAACCCTAAAGAGCCACAAACATGATGTTTTTATCATAGTCAGATCCCACTGTGTGGCTCATCTAGGTCTAGATGCTTTAGCCTTATAAAATCTTTGTCACCCCCCCCCCCCGAAAAGAATTAAAGAATTATATTATCATTTAATTAAAACTAATATTATACTCATGCACCAGACTTGTTTCCCTAGGAACTCCAAAAATAGTACAATTCCATCTCAAAATAGAAAAGAATTAAAGAATTATATTATCATTTAATTAAAACTAATATTATACTCATGCACCAGACTTGTTTCCCCAGGAACTACAAAAATAGTACAATTCCATCTCAAAATAGTGTAGTATTGTCTCAGAATAGTACATACTGAACAAATTAGTACACTTGTAGCAATAAAAGGGGCACATTCTCTGAGTACACATTTTATAAATATTTAAATACCTTGTGTATTGATGACGCTTGCTTAACTTTTAAGCTGCTGGAGTTCTTTTGCACTGAAAGTTTCATCCAAGTCCAAGCAGCTTCCTGATTTTCTCTTGAGGACTAACAAGGCCTCTGTTGTTTTTTACCTTGTGTATTGATGACGCTTGCTTAACTTTTAAGCTGCTGGAGTTCTTTTGCACTGAAAGTTTCATCCAAGTCCAAGCAGCTTCCTGATTTTCTCTTGAGGACTAACAAGGCCTCTGTTGTTTTTGGGCCATTATTTTTTTCCCTGGTCTGCGCATGTTTTCAGGAACATAGAGAATACTCTCTTGCACGCAGCACTGGAGTGAGGCATGGTGAGGATCCCTTTCACTACATGGGCAAGATTCTTAAGGGCTGGGTGCTTTTGGCAAATTGTTTGCCAAATCCTGTCAACTCTTACCACATCCTCAATGCAATCCTCAATCTTCCTCTGCTGATACCTATCAAACTCTTCATAGATGGTGGGATCAGAATGGGGAATCTGGTAATGAAGTATTCTAGCTGATGTTGTTTAACCTCTAATCTCCTTTTTGGATCAAATACAGAAGCATTCTGAAGTGCAGGATCTGATAAGGAAATTTTTTTTGAAGGTAGTCAAGCACCATCTCAAAATATTTTCCAACAGAAGCATAGAGCTCCACAACCTCCTTGTCTCTGGGGCTGTACTTTTCTTTGTTTTGCAGCATGGTCTTTGCCTGAGATCCAACAATCAGGTCAGCATCATCTTTCTGACTGCTTCTTAGCTTGCATTGGAACTGAAAGACACAAAAAATTATAAACTGGTACTGAAGTTATTATGATAAACCATTTAGATGATCATTTAAAACAAAAGAAATGTATTAAATTTGTCCAACTAACTACAACATAAATGCATACATTAACATAATCAATCTACACAATCTCACCTGGTCAATACCATTAACTGCTGTTGGCAAGAGAAATCTACTGTACAAGTCACCAATTAGGCTGCAGGGGTTCTCCTACAGCATGATGATAATGGCTTCTTCTGCATGCAGTTGGACAAGTACCTGTAAAAATAACCATGTGTCATAAAAATACTATTAAGTACAACAGTATGGTAAGGTAAATAATACAAAATTACTAAAGTCCACTACAGACCTTTGCACAAAATAAAATGAATCGTAAGAAAATATTGCTGCTCCAATGAAATGTGAGTAAAATTATGCAGCCTTCAAGACTCATGAAAAATAAAAGTTCATCTCACCTGATCATAAACTTTCAGAGTGTAAGACATGAGATAGCAGTTAATTTGTTTTTGTTGGTGATCGCAAAAAGTCATAAATCGCATCAACCTGCTTCACAGAGTAATTCGTGCAATGTCCTTCCAACACAGCAGTTGTCTGCGCATCATGTGGTTTCTTATTTGGTTTGGAATTTGTATATTTGTCTTCATAAAAAAAGTGCATAAAGTGGTCCCAGTTTTCAAACAATCTTTTTAGGCATCTTGCATCTCCTACTAAGCCATCTGGTGCATGCATGCTTGATAATTTTCATCTGTTCTGCAACATACAGGCCTTGCAGGTTTTTTAATTCCCACTGTCTCTTCACACTTTTCTTGAAGAAGTAACAAATGTCAACCAGAACCTCCTCAACTGGGGGTAGACAGGAAGCCCAACTCTTTAGCTGCAAGATGCACCAGATGGAGGCAGCGTCATGCCAGATAAATGTCTTGCTCTTCTTTAATAAAACTGTATACTCCATTGTATTGACCAGTCTTCACATTGGCATTGTCACAGCCAAATGCAATGCAGTTTACCCATGAAACGCCCTGTGAATTCAATTCATCGGCCATGATCTTAAATATATATTCTGTCCTGTGGCCTAGGATGCTTTGTACACCCACAAAGCTAGGAGATGAGAATTTACAATCTTCAGCACTATGCACTGCATCGCCCAGTGTTAGTCCTGTCCACTCTTTGATGTTATCCTCCCATCTTTTTCTTTGTCTTCTTCTCCCTCCTCTTGTGGTGCCCTGCAATATTTCGAGGCAAGCCCTTGTTTCCTTGTTACGTAGCCGTACCATTGCAGTTTGCATTTTTTCACAGTCACCAGTAGGTCATCATACTCCCCAATTGCCTGACGAACCCTTTCTTTCACTGTATCATTGGAGATATGGTCCCTATAGCAGATGCCCAAAATGCTTCTGAAACATCTCATCTCCATCGCCTTTATTTTCCTTTCAAGATCGGCTGTTAATGTCCAGGATTCGCAGGCATACAGGAAAATGGAGAGGACTAATGAGCGTATCAGCCTGATTTTGGTGCTGGGGGCTATATTTTTGTCATTCCATATTTTCTTGAGCTTCTTTAGTGCTGTTGTAGTCTGTGCAATTCTGGACATCAGTTCAGGCCTAGAGCCTTCTTCTGAGACTATTGCTCCTAGGTATTTGAAGCGGCCGACAGTCTCTACTCTTTCCTCCCCAACCTTAATTTCAGTGGTGATGCCTGCGGTATTATTTGTCATCAGTTTTCTCGTTTCGGCACTGATTAACATGATATAAAAATCATTAAAAACATCTAAAAATAGTAGCCTACATTATATGCCAAAATCGTAAGAGTTAACAGGTCTGATGCAATAATCCCACCCCCCCACACACACATGTGAATTATGTGCCAGCCTTCTAGCACGACTAAATTAGGAAAAGTAAAGTACTGTAAAGGGTAAATATTAACATGAAAAAAAAAACAATAAAAACATCTAAAAATAGTAGCCTACATTATAACCCAAAATCGTAAGAGTTAACAGGTCTGATGCAAAAATCCCCCCCCCCCCCACACACACATGTGAATTATGTGCCAGCCTTCTAGCACGACTAAATTAGGAAAAGTAAAGTACTGTAAAGGGTAAAGTAAAAGTTAGAAGCAAAGCAACAATATAAAAACATGTGGTAAGGTAATCCCTTATTTAAGTTATTATTACCCTTTTATTAGCCTGCCCTTATTATTAAAATTAAGGCTTAACGTAGGTAGTTCGGTAAGATCCGGGAAGTGCCGAAAACCAGGTATCGTTGATTTTGTTGTCAAAATGGTGACATCCACTTTTTAATGTACCGAGAGTCACGTTGTTTACGATTTTTTTCTATTTATAGCCCAGCATGTAAATTCTATTACCGCCCACAACTTAGAGTAGGCATGTTGTGTTATGATTAGACACTTGAGTCCCCCCAAAAATTTTGGGGCTTCATTTTGAAAATTGAAGGTAAAATAACGTAATTTTTACTCATTCATATTTTTTGTGTGGAAAGGACCCTTTCTTTGAATTTCAGGGACTTTATAAATAATGGCATTAACTACAACGTATCCAAGACAAGCTAATTAAGGCCCATCAGTTTGGTCATAAATTCACTCAGAAATTTTTATCATGTGTGTCCCAAAATTACCTATTATCGTTAATATTTGTTTCTATGGTAAATAACCTGATTTACGCTGGAAATCCAGCCTATTACCCCCTAATAACTCATTTAAAATAAAAATAAAATAATTAATAAAACAAATACATATTTTTAATATGATTTGATGCTTTTATTGAGGGATATTAGGTTAAAAAAGCCTACTTAATTACAATTAATAGTTAACTATACAAATAATCCCTTTATATCAGTATATACTTATAAATTTTAAAAATTCCACAGAAAATTTGAAATTTTTATCTTAAGAATATTTTATTATTATTATGATTTTTGGGAAATTGAAAAAAAATATTTATACATAATTAATGAATAGATTACAAATAAGTGACGAGTCAGCATATTTTTATATACTTTTAATAGGAAAATAATAAAGATTTTTAAAATAAATTATGCCGAATATTAACAAAAACTAACTTATATTTTGTGGTTTTATTTAGAAGTACTCTAATTAAAATATGTTCCCTGTAAATATTATATTGGTAATTTATTAGTCATCGCCCCAGGGTTTACTGTCATGGCGGCCGCCATCTTTGTTGACACGATCCGTGAGAAGGTCACGGACCATGTCACCCAAGATGGCGGCCGAGTTAAAAAAAAAAAAAAAGTAGTGCAAAGACGGTTGGGATGAATGCGTTTTATCAACTACTTACAGAAATATACCAAAATAAGCAATTTGACACGTAAATTTAAATGGGAAAAAAGAGAAAACACACAAATTTATAGCATTTTGTAAAAATGGGTTTCAAGAAAATGTAAAATTGTAAGAAATTGGAAAACATTTTTTTCTGAAAAAGCGAAAAAATCGTCACAAAATTATTTTTTTAAACATTTTTGAAAAATGTAAACAAAAACGATAAAATGTTCCCTTTCGTTGCTTGATTATTGATAATTTTCTATTATCATAGGTTGGCTAATTATCATATTTTGGTAGGGCCACCATCTTTTCAACCTGCTAGCCCAATGCCGGCTGTTGCACTCTATTCAGCGCTCTATTAATTTGTGCATGTTATTTTCTTTGGAACGTGAAATAAAAGTGTGTAGCCGTGGGTATGCCGTGTGTACAAGTGTATTTCATGAAACTGTAAGTTGGGTTTTAATTATTTCATACTTGATAAATATTGTTGGCCATTTTTTTTTTTTGGCTTTTTGTTCATTTTCATAGTTTGTGTGTCAACTCCATGTGTTATTAATTGTGGCTTTAGGCTTCCCTCCCCAGATAATTTATTTGTTTGTGAATTTGGTATTTAAAGGCGGGGAGGGGGGTCTAAACTGAAGAAGAAATTTACAAACCATGGCTTACCCTAACCAAAGACTGCTCAAGAAGACAACGAGTGACATAGCACTCCTTTCTATATACACATAATTTGTAAGTACCCTAAAAGAAAATTATTTTCTCTACCAATAATTAATATTTCTAACATTTCCAAACTCTGAGCATTTTCAAATTAAATAAAATTTAACTTTTAAAAACATCAAATTTAACTTTTCTTTTAATCTTGTTAATTATTCACATGAAAACTTGTTCCAACCGGTTATTAAAATATTAATTCGCCACTCATTAATTATTCACATGAAAACTTGTTCCAACCGGTTATTAAAATATTCATCCAATGAAAATTAAGAATTAAATAGACAAAGGGGAATGACTCCTGCTAAAAAAATTAAATAAACACGCAATGACGTCATGTGGCAAAAACTAAGAATCAGCCATTATATTTTTGTCTCATTTTATAATAAAGTTAAAGGCCTTATTGTGGGCCGTCGAGATGCACAAAAACTTGAGCGCATTATCACGAAGCATGTGTTACCAGGGACAGCTATCGTCACGGACGATGGGCGAGGATATCAAAATTTCGGTCAGCTCAACAACGGGATTTATGCTCAGGCTGTCATTGTGCACGCGCATGAATTTGTTGATCCAGTAGACGAGGACATTCACACATAAATTATTGAAGGACTTTGGATGCAAGCGAAACGTAAACTCCGCTATCAGAGTGGTACTAGTCGCGGTCTGTTTGTCAGCTACTTGGAGCCTTCAGTGGCGCAAGTCAAAGCAGAACGTTTTCGGCTGCTATTTGCAAATGTTATGTGCCAATTACAAATACAATATTTATTTAGTGTTTACTGACTGGTTTGTAAACTGATAGTTATTTGCAAAAGCTATGATTGACATTTCTGCTGTTTTCTAACAATAGACACTGTGCAATTTTTTTCATACGAAATAATTTGGGACCGGACTTCGGAGGATTGCCAAAAAGCAAAATGAGGGTCACGAAATGTGGAGGAAAATCCTATAGTAAAAAGTGCCTTTGAGGTCCCTACTAAATAATTCATTACTTTTGATGGTATACCACTTTTGATTTTGAACCACTTGAGCTAGAAAGTTGATCTTGGTGTTTTTTGTAACCTATTCTCCAGGCTTTATTCAGCTGTAGTATTTTTATATTTTTAAAAATGTTTTGAAATTTTAATCAAAGTGAGAAGTGCCTACTTAAACTTAAAGGCAATGAAATTTAAGCGTGATTAATTATTTCTAGTGACATAAAATTAAAACTTCCTCTTTACCTGATGGAACTAAAGGCCTAAAATAGCGTCTTTTTGTTCATGTGCAATAACCATTTAACAAAATTGAACAAGATAAAAAAAATGTAGCCTACATTTCATGAATCTTGTGTCATTTACGGCGCCATTGTGGGAAAAAAAGGAGAACTCTTCTGTCTTCAAAGATACGTTATAAAAGTTGCCCAATTGGATATATTAAGATTTAAATAATTTTTATTTTTTTTTATAGATCTATCTACTTTGTCTGATATTTCTTTCTAGCCCACTGGATCCATGCACAGCAATGTAAAGGTGGTACTCGCAAGGGACCTCAATATCAGGGGGCGCATTCGCCCAGGGCGCTGCTTTTCCTTTGCACGGTTGTGCATCCATTACGGACGTAACGCGGCTAGAATTTTGAGGGTGGGGGTTATGTGGGAAATATTTGTTAAAACTTTAAATAAAATTGTCAATTTCCTTTCTTAAAATTTGTGACAGTTTCGATTTCTTTCTCAATAAATAGCTGGTGATTTACTAAGACTAAGAGGCAAAAAGCGGGAAAGTAATGAAATATATGTCAGTAGCGAAATAAACACCATTGCAAACAGATGACTAACAAAGCAACTTGGTTCCATCCAGATACATAAAATCACTAACACTGCCTCTCATTTTACTCACCACAAACCAGAGTCAACTTAGGTGGCATCTAAATAATTAATTTCTATCTATCAAATTAGAGCTGACCAACCACAGACCCTTTAAATAGCTTATTTGCCTACTATGACTCACAATTGTCGAGAAAAAGTCAATCCACTTGCATGGGGCTGTGGAGGGGGTGGTCCACACAGGTACCACTTTAAAAAAAAAAAAAATTTATTGTGGGGTGGCATTTTCGGCGAGCTGAAGAGTTTCTTTTTTTTTTTTTTAACTTAGTGGTAGTGGGTGGCACAACTTTCTTATATAACCCCTGGTCCGCTCGTAACGTTTCCCAGATCTGCTCATTATGAGGACACGTTCCGTTACACATTACCCAACGCTTGGAAATTGGTCATTCTCTGTTGTTGGTGGAATTCTATTAACGTAGCCGAGTCTTTCGCTTCGCACCTTTTTTTTTGCCCATGAGCCGTTTCCCTGGTCTGGTCTGCTGATTACCGAAATCATCTTTTGATACGCTAAAGTAATACGTCGGCATAGCTAGAGCGACGTGGCCTCCACGGCTTTGCCATGTTTCTGTTTAGTAAGGCTGTGGGCAGCAACGCAGTCGCCGCGGCTTCCCCGTGTATAGGTTTACTTTCAGCAGATTTCTGATCGTTAATGCTGCATAAACTTTATGGTTTGTGTCCGCTGCGGTAGCCGCCCAAATGAACGCAGGACAAGTAAACCCACAGCTCACCATTACACATCCAAACATAGGACTAGTGAACCAACGGACAAGTTAACACGCAGAAAAATGAATACCAGTATATAGAACATAGACAGCTGAACCCAACAACTCAAACTGTGTTTGAAAAGGCATTGCTGAGATAATTGTCATTCTTGACTTGTTCTTGTAAATTTATTTTCACTGCTAATTCGCAATGATTGGTTCCGAAAGATTTCAGCTACTTTTATAAATATGTAAATTATGTTTTTAATGTGCTGAAAATTATTTTACAAAATTGTGTAAATAGCCATTTTTATTATATTTCTTGGGCAGATTTTTGTTTCCTAAACTGAGTCTATTGATTTCTTATTAAAAACATTAACATGTTCGACAATATTGTTTAACATTTGTAAAAATATCTAGAAAATACTTATCTTTTATGATAATTTCCCATTGATATGCTTTAAATTTCATTTTATTTGACTCGTATATTTCTAATATTGCTTAATTGATTTTTTTTTCTCTTTTTTAAAGTAGTCCACTTAGGATTTTCTATTTATCTCTGACGTCAAATGTATTATGAGCAAAAATATAATTACCTCATGCTTCAAAATTTGCAAGGTTTTTTTCTAATATATTCTCTACATAATGATTGATGTTTTTTTAATGTTTTTTAAATATTTTTTTATTACATGTCTAATAAACACAATTCCGAAGTTTTTATAATCTTATATTTTTATTAGGCTAAATAAAATGAGTAAAACAGAGTAGGGTTAAACCTGAAAAAATAAACGCAACAAGACAGCGAACGTGTCGGCAGAAAGCCTTCGTCAGCGAACAAAACAACAGAAAAAACGGTATAAAACTAAAAATAAGAAATAGCATATAGCTGGTAAGTGGTATCTGTGGGCAGCAATAGAAGTGATTTATTAGGCTCGAGGCTAGTGGGTTGTTGGGAAAATGCATTCATTTATATTCTATCAATTATATCTATGTACTTAAATTTTTTTTTTTTTTAATTAACGAGTGGAATGTGTTCATGATTTATGCATCCACTGTTGTTCAAGTACCTTTTAGTTTTTTTTTTAATAAGCATTTGTCAGTGTCTTTTTCAGCTTTTATCGATATAGCATTTTATTTATTTTTTTCTGACGTCAATTGATGAATCAGGAGGAATAGTTTTGGAACTACATAATTGAAACTTTGCATGCTTATTTATATTGACATTCTCTACTTAATGATAGATGGTTTTTAAACAAACATCTCATAGGAAAAGTTTTCAGAATTTTTTTTATATTTGTATTTTTTTAAATTAGATCCGTGTGTTAATTTTTTTTCTATCTTTTCTGTCTCAGTTTTCTTATTGTTTTTTAATTCATGAATGTTATATGTACATGATGTATGCATCCTATATCGTTCATGCAGCCGTCTAATTAAAAAAAACACACAATTTTATACTTTTTTAAAAATTTTTCTCAATTTTGCATTCTCCGGATTTTTTAGGAACGCCAAATGAATCGGGAGGAAAAGTATTCTAGCTACAGCCTTCAAACATTGCATGCTTCTTTTCATTGATATTATTTACAAAATTCAAGAGGCTTTTTTATATACCGGGTATATCCAACTAGAAAGTTTTATAACATTTTTACATTTGCTACTACTGAAGAGTTCTCGAATATTTATGTAACCCCCACATACATGCCATTTGTAACACTTCCAATAACTGCTGTGTAATAATCTTCTTTAAACTTTGTGTCAATGTTATTCTTAATGTGTATGCCAAGTTTCATTTACAATACAGTTCAATAAGTTAAAATACAATGCAATACAAATTTGTCTTTATTCATTTTGCGTAAAAGTCAAAATTGGTATTAAATGTTTAATTTTTTGCAATAAAAGTCACAACAAATTAAAAAAAAAAAAAACTTTAGTGGATTTTTGTCTTTCTATGTGGTGTATGGTTTGTGTATGTACTCTATTTTTTTTAAATGGCTCTATTTATTTAGGATTATCAGTATTTTATTTTCAATGTGGCATGACTTAGTTGTCTTGAAACTAAACTCCCTTCACAGATCACATATATTTTCTCCCACTCAATCATTGTCTGTACTCAAATTAAGAAATGATACAAACAATAGGTAACTGTACAAGTACCAACAAGGAATGTGAGAAAGAAAAAGGAGACAAATGGCAAAAGAATGATGTGAGCTAATTGAATGAGTTTATTGTCTGCCTACTTCTTACTGGCCCCTAATTTATTTAATGGATTACTTGAGGACACAACTCAAATAACTAGCAACCAAACAAAAATGTTCTCAAGTCAGTTAAGTTTTTTTCTTCTATTTGTTGTTCGTCCGTCGAGGATCGATGATGACCATCGAGTCGTCCGGTGACTGAGGACTTGCGCGGGTGACTTTTGTTTAAAGTGAGGCAGAGTTGCGCAGCGTCAACCTCACTCTCTCGTCCGGGCCCACCATATCCAGTGGCAAGACTACGTCAAGATGACCAGGGATGGGTACGGTTGCAGGAATTGTCATTGTATGCGCCTTACGGGACTCCAACTCCGGGTTTTAATTCAGAGTTTCCTTCTCTCAGATGAGTTGCCGACCAAGGTTAACGAGTCTCAACCACCCGGGGTAATGTTTTTGCTTGACCGGCCTTTGGCTGGAATTGAGGTTTTCTCACTTCAGACCATTTGGCCACTCAGTCACCCATGCAGTGATTGATCATGGCATTCTACGTGTCTGGCCATGCTCTTAGCGATTCACACCACTGTGCTGTCTCCGCCTTTTGTCCGTTGATTCTAAATTCTGATCCCGAATGAAATCGCATAACAATTAAAGTTATTTAAAAGTTCGAACTTTCTTGCGCCGAAGCCAATTTCCAATAATCATTTTTAACATGTCATTTTTAACTGTAAGGGTAACTATAGATGCAGCCATTTAGAAATTCTTTTGCATAGTTTCGTACTTTTAGCATTTTAATTAATAGCCATGATAGCCATGATATTTTCAAAATTTCAGTTATAAAATTTCATACACAAATTTATGTTTTTAATTAAGTAACATTCAATTTTTTTACCAGTATATACATTAAACTTAATTATCAACCTGTCGATAAGTTTATATATATATATATATAAATATATATATACATATATTTATATATATATATATATATATATATATATATATATATATATATATATATATATATATATATATATATATATATATATATATATATATATATATATATATATATATATATATATATATTCAGAGCCGTACTTAGGAGTTTGGGGGCCCTAAGCATGGAGCGTAGGTTGGGGGCCCCGGAAAAGGAGGGGTGTCCGGGGGCCCACCCACCACTGCGGCACATCCATTCTGCCTTCATCAACGTTTCCTCTTTGCTCGCGTGTAACCACTAACCATATTGATAATTCGCCACTAGAGAAAAGGTGTACTTCTGAAATATATGGACATATATCGAGGGCGTCTCACGTGGGCCCCCTCACGTTCGGGGCCCTACGCTGATGCGTAGTCAGCGTATGCCTAAGAACGGGCCTGATATATTATATTAAATTAAAAAGAGGAAAAGCTCCAAAATATCAGCGAGTTGAAATTGAGATGGATCATAATCATCATTAGCACAAACTTATCCGTGGTTAAGTTATTGTGTTGACTGGATTAGGAACTATTAGTAGGCTTAGGTGTATTTCCCGTTTTTTCACGATCGTACCCGTTGTCCCGTAAAAGACTCTCGGGACGCCTAAATGTCCCGTTTTTTTAAAAACCAAACACATTTTCAAATAAATAAAACTTCCTAATTTATAATTTTTAATATGTTAGTATATATTTGGAATGTGTTTATAATGGTAAAAACCGTTTTAAAAATCAGACGAGAAGTTTTATTTTATACCATTTTATGAGACAAACATGGTAAAAATGCGGTTTTGAGAAAAGTTTAAAAAGTCATTTAGAGGGTAATGCACAGCCATATGTGTGTAAATCTTAGCAATCTGACACAATATTAAATAATCCCTATTAAAATTGCAGCCATTGTTTACGAGTGAGGGACATTCCGAGCCAGTCAGCCTGGTCACTTTCAAAATAGGGAAAGTCAAGGCCTTTTCTACGATTAAAAAAAAAAATCAAAATTCATTCTCCGTACAAGAATATCTTCCGTTGCGTCAATAATTTATAAATAATGCCTGCTCCTGCCTTCTGTTTGAACAAGTTTTAGTCCCCAAAGCCTTCATGGAAAAGGGTGGGAGTGGTTTTTCGTGTACTAAGTGACCTCAAATGGCTCATGGACTTGGCTTTTCATGTTGACATTACAATGAGCTGAATGTACTCAACAATAAGTTAAAATAACAGGGGTAGCTTGTCAGTGGTGCCTATGACAATGTCAGGGGATTCTGCACATTCTGTTATGGTTCTTAGAGAAACCTCTGCCATGTCCGAATATTGTGTTGACTGGATTAGGAACAATTAGTAGGCTTAGGTGTATTATAAATATACCACGGCAACGGTGGTCACCGACTTCGCCATCCCCTAGCGCCGTCCCTGCATTGGCAAAGTGTAAGAAAGATTTACGCACCAAAAATAAGATAATTGTTCGATCAAATCAAGATATAAATTATTCCACGGCATTTAGTATAGGCAGCACTCATGGACAGGACAGACCTTAAGGTTTTATCCGACTTCAGAATAGTCATCGTGGTATGCAGACGGGAATCAAGGAGCAGACGGCTCATTAGAAAGCAAGTCTGAGATGTTCAGATGAAATGGATTTGGATCGAGGATGGGGAAAAGAAGGTGGCGGGGGATTGGGGCTCGTGTGTGGAGATGAATAGATCATTCATCGATAATTTAATCAAATGGGGCAGCCAAAATATATCCAGTTGTTTTATTATACAGATACACTATGTAATAAGGACTACAATAAAAATGATATGATGCATGACCTGTTCGGCAAGTTGAACCTATTTATGTTATTGGCATGATTGACAAAAATAAATTTGTGCATTTTGAGTACTGGTAATCAATTTTTATAAGTAAAAAAAAAATAAATTTAAATAAAATATTTTGACTCTCGAAAATACCAAACGTTTGTTTCTTCTGCCTACGAAACTGTACTTAGATCCACAAAGTGATATGAATATTTAAACAAGCTGCGACATAAGGTCAGAAAACTGATATTAATATTTTGATAAAAGCCGTGAGAAGTTGGGGGGGGGGAGGTCGACAGACTGATGCACTTTTTCAGAATTAGTAGGACAACACAACACACAAAGTTATTAGGCTTAGCCCAACAAATTTCGTTCAAAAGTTTTATATTTGTTACATTATAAAATCAAAAAGTTTCATCAGTCACTTCCATTTGTCACTCTCGTGTCAATCTCCTCCAATATTTCACTCTCATATTCTTTATGCCAATCTCATTCACTTATACACCTCTCTCTCATATATTTCACATATAACACTACACATGTGTTTCATCTCATACATCATAAGGTTGTTTCTTTTAATACTTGCACAAACATGATCATTTCACAACAATGACATTTCATTAAAATAATAAACAAAAAGTAAATAAACTATGACTAACTAAGACTTCTCTGGGTGCCGTGGTGTTGTCTAACTAAGACTTCTCTGGGTGCCGTGGTGTTGTCTAACTAAGACTTCTCTGGGTGCCGTGGTGTTGTCTAACTAAGACTTCTCTGGGTGCCGTGGTGTTGACTAACTAAGACTTCTCTGGGTGCCGTGGTGTTGACTAGCTAAGACTTCTCTGGGTGCCGTGGTGTTGACTAACTAAGACTTCTCTGGGTGCCGTGGTGTTGACTAACTAAGACTTCTCTGGGTGCCGTGGTGTTGACTAACTAAGACTTCTCTGGGTGCCGTGGTGTTGTCTAACTAAGACTTCTCTGGGTGCCGTGGTGTTGTCTAACTAAGACTTCTCTGGGTGCCGTGGGTTCCTAAAAAATAGGATACTTTCCAGAATTCTCGTCTATTCTCAGGTCTATCCAGTCCGCTATGCACAAGTCCTCTTGGCAAGTAAGCGGCAGCTCTGTGAAGGGCATCTTCCGTCTCCGACCTGGCATCGGTCCCAGGCACTGGGCAACGGCTTGCCTGGACAGAGACCTCAAGGACATCGGTTGGCAGAGCATGGCCTTAATTTCTTCTAACCGCAACCTGGCGTTGTCATTGCCGGGTTTAATTTTGCGGGCAGATTCATCCAGGTGAAGAAAGGACAGAGACCGCCTGTGTCCCGTTGCAATCAGAGTTTTGACGACTTTAAGAGGAGATGACAGGATGTAATCTGTTTTTAACATCACGTTGGCTCTGAGAATGGAAATAAAATTTAATTTTTAAAATCGAAGTAAAACTAAATTTTTAAATATATGTATATATATATATATATATATATATATATATATATATATATTTTCACACATATATATAAAAAATGAGTTATATATAAAGACATAATCATACCGCAATATAGAAAAAAAAAANTGCCGTGGTGTTGACTAACTAAGACTTCTCTGGGTGCCGTGGTGTTGACTAACTAAGACTTCTCTGGGTGCCGTGGTGTTGTCTAACTAAGACTTCTCTGGGTGCCGTGGTGTTGTCTAACTAAGACTTCTCTGGGTGCCGTGGGTTCCTAAAAAATAGGATACTTTCCAGAATTCTCGTCTATTCTCAGGTCTATCCAGTCCGCTATGCACAAGTCCTCTTGGCAAGTAAGCGGCAGCTCTGTGAAGGGCATCTTCCGTCTCCGACCTGGCATCGGTCCCAGGCACTGGGCAACGGCTTGCCTGGACAGAGACCTCAAGGACATCGGTTGGCAGAGCATGGCCTTAATTTCTTCTAACCGCAACCTGGCGTTGTCATTGCCGGGTTTAATTTTTCGGGCAGATTCATCCAGGTGAAGAAAGGACAGAGACTGCCTGTGTCCCGTTGCAATCAGAGTTTTGACGACTTTAAGAGGAGATGACAGGATGTAATCTGTTTTTAACATCACGTTGGCTCTGAGAATGGAAATAAAATTTAATTTTTAAAATCGAAGTAAAACTAAATTTTTAAATATATATATATATATATATATATATATATATATATATATATATATATTTTCAAACATAGGGTTAAATGATGAGTTATGAATCAAGACATCATCATACCGCCATATTGGAAAAAAAAAGATACGACATTGTGTAATATTAATATCAAATGGCAATATAAAAGCTACCATCTAAAGACAAATCGACTGCAGACAAAGTGGTTGTCCATGACCTTAGAGAGAAGATTTAAAAAAAAGGCCGAGAACTCCCTACACTCAAAAGGCCAAGACACTGTTCATAATTGCAACTCTTATTCTTACCACAAATTTATTCTAGGCTAAACAACTTTCAGGACTTTACAAAAATATGTACGACGAATGAATGAATTTTTTTGTTTTATTTGGACCAATAAGAGTATCTTATCTTATTGAACAGAAGATATTCAATACAATGAAATTAAACTAGTTCATGTGAAGGTTAATGTCAGGCGAAGTGATCTTTCTCAGATGTGTGTGTGGGTGTTTTTTTTTTTTTATTAATAGTGTTTGCAGAGTAACGCGTTCAGTAGCAAAAAATCCTTTATATCATTTTAAGTTGCCATTATTATTATTATTATTATTATTAGAATGGAAATTTTATATAGCGCAGTACCCCAGCCCACCCTCACTGCGCTTCACATAAAAATTAGCAATTACAGAGAATTATACATTTAAAAACAACAATTGGTAAAAAGTACTGTCTAGATATGGACAGCGTCGAGCGTTGTTTATCAGTTAGATGGGGATGAGAATGAGTCGGTATAGTACAATTTGAAGAGATGAGTCTGGAGGGCAGTTGTGAAGGTTGGGATGGTCGTTATGTAGCGGATGTGTAATGGGAGAGAATTACACTGTATTGGGGCACAGAAAGAGGAAGATCATTCACCATGTTTTAGTGGGTGTTTACGGAACAAAAAAATGCACATGTCTGCGGAGGAACGAAGCTTTCGAAAAGGTGAGTAGACAGACAGAAGTTCAGTAAGATTAGAAGGGCAGGAACTAGAGAAAAAGTTGTGACGGAGAAAAAGACAGCTCGTAATCAAATACGCATTGCCTTTAACGAAATGGCTATTCGGACCCGGGGCCGAGAAGTTAGAGGTTGGGATTTAAATTTAAAAAAAAAAATGTTAGGTTGTAAGAAAAAATTTGGTATCAAATGAAAGATAATTGAACGGACTATATGTTTATAAACTTAATTCATAATTTCAACTAAAATAAACTACCACAAATGACATCCGAATGGCATTGGTCTAATGGGACCCGGGTCCGAATAGCGGTGATGCGTTGCCGGTCAAAGTAGGTCGTCTTCAATAAAATCTGCAAATTCAAGGGTGGGGGGGGGGAACTCCACCCTCCCTTTCCAAAATGACGACGCTGATGACCTAATGCCAACGAATGCATTATTGTGTGCGTTAAATCAATAACTTACTTGTTTGTCGATAAGGCCCCGTATTCCAGAAGAAGTCTTGTGGCCTTCGGCCCTATCTTCATTGCAATAAGGAGTGGTAACATGCAGATATCATCACCCGGGCCGGTCGGCTTCACCCCGCTCTCCAGGAACTGTCTCATGGCCCTGTAGTTCCCTTTGGACGTGGCTATAATGAGACCGTAATACTTGAGTTGGTTCCGTTCAGACTCATTCGCTGTCATCCGGTCAACAGCTGCCACGTGGTCTGTCTTAGGGTGACCCCTGGGAGAGATATTTTCAATCTCTTCTTCCACGTCCTTAGTCAGACTTCTGGGGGATAAAAAAAATGTTCATGGAAAATTTCTCAATTGAATTTTACTTCCAATTAAATTTAGTTACAATGTCTGTAAATTCTCCGCCTGACTGCAGATCCTGACGCTGACCGAACAGTCATACTAAATTATAATCTGTTATTCGTATTTTCAAATATATACTGTTTATAGGTAGAAAACGCTCATTTGGTCAAATGAATATTCGTTAGCGGTCAGTTAATTATTTTATGTGTTAAATGGAATCAGAGGCGTAGCCAAAGGAGGCAGGGGGCAGATTACCCCAGACGCCGGCTAGTTTGAGGCGCCAAATTGTGCTTTTATATGTTTTTGATGAAAATAATGGTTGTGAGAGTTGAAAAAAGAAAAGGGAGGCCTTCAAAAAATGAATATCGTCCCCCGGGCCGCTACGCCTCTGAATGGAATATTCTCTATTGCTCATCATACATAAACTTTACTGGTCAGGTGGTTTTTAATTTTCTAATGGTCAGTAGAATAACCTTTATTGGTTTAACACACATTTCGTTACTGTTCAACAATCACTGCCCAGCCAGTAATGCAAGATGTGTTGACCTATTATATATATATACATATATATATATATATATATATATATATATATATATATATATATATATATATATATATATATATATATATTATATACATACTTATATATATACATATATATATATCAACTTTGAAAAACTTACTTTAGTATGTCCTTGAACAATCTTGTCGTGGAGCACCAAAAACGTATACGTTCGCATTCCCGTGTCTCCTTTATTATATACATACTTATATATATACATATATATATATCAACTTTGAAAAACTTACTTTAGTATGTCCTTGAACAATCTTGTCGTGGAGCACCAAAAACGTATACGTTCGCATTCCCGTGTCTCCTTTACCATGTTCTTGTAGTACACCGCGTAGGAGTAGCTCATTATGGCGTCTTCTTGGTTCTCAATGACGTCGTCTCGTTTCTCAGTGACGCCGTCTCGGTTCTCAATGACGTGGTCTCGGTTCTCAATGACGCGGTCTCGGTTCTCAATGACGCGGTCTCGGTTCTCAATGACGCGGTCTCGGTTCTCAATGACGTGGTCTCGGTTCTCAATGATGTCGTCTCGATGATCGCCGCTCATCTCATACAAAACCATCAAGCACGATAGCAACGCGAGGACAACCAAAATGAAAACCAAAATAACTCCAATGATGACTGCGTCAGCAAGGCTGGAGGAAATAAAAGAGCACGGGCAAGTGGCAAAACATAAATTAATAGATTATAGAATAAAACAGGAAGGAAAGTATCGACCAAATGCTAACTTAGGCGGACAGGAAATGATGACGCGGGAAGAAAATTAATTTAACCCATTAACCAGTTTCTTTTTATCGGAATCATTTAGAGAGACCGCCGTAACCCACCTCGCTATTATGCGAACTCGTCCTTTGGTTTCCAGAACTTAACCCACGAAGAACAAACAAATATTGAAAAGTATGACCTAAAATAGTAAACTACATATTCTAATTGATTTTGATGTTGAGACCATGTATTAAATTAACTATCCTACGATCATTTGTGTGCTTCCTGATATCTGAGATTAATAAACTACAAGGGTTGGCGATGTTATCGCACGTATTCAGATGTAAGCAAATACTATCCTATAAAGCAAACACTGTCCGATAAAGCAAATATATTTTTGTCCTATAAAGCAAATATATTTTTGTCCTATAAAGCAAATATATTTTTGTCCTATAAAGCAAATACTGTCCTATAAAGCAAATATTGTCCTGTATATAAAGCAAATACTGTTCTATAAAGCAAATATATTTGCCCCATAAAGCAAATACTGTATATAGGTAGGTGTCTGTAGGTAGGTGTCTGTAGGTAGGTGTCTGTAGGTAGGAGTATGTAGGTAGGCGTAAGTAGGTAGGCGTATGTGGGTAGGCGTATGTGGGTAATCATATGGTGTCAGTAGGTAGACGTATGTAGGTAGGCGTATGTAGGTAGGTGTCTGTAGGCGCATGTAGGTAGTTGTCTGTAGGTAGGCGTCTGTAGGTAGGTGTCTGTTGGCAGACGTATGTAGGTAGGCGTATGTGGGTAATCATATGGGGCGCCCGGGGGCCCATAAGTTATGACGTGGGGAGAGTTGCATACAAAAAATTGTTTAACCCAGAAATAGCCAGACCGCTGTATTAACGCGATCCCATTTTATGACATCATGGACCCCTGTTGTCGTGTTACAGTCGGGTATAACTGACATTGAGGTAAATATTCAACTGGTGGTAAACTAAAAGTCACCTGGTGCTAAACTAAAATTTCTTAGATATATGCTAAACCTGAAAATCGCTAATTGTCTTTAAGGACATTCGCGTATTTCTGTGCACATTAGTAAGGACGTCAATTGCGTCCATAATAGAAACATACTAACTTGACTATATATGATATTCTTTAGTATTCACTTTTTGCAAACATCAGACATTCCTTGAAACGGGTATTAGTGATAGAATGTATAAGAATTATTAAGAATGTCTGCATTTTGTGTAGAGGCTTACAACGTCTTTACGAATATAATTGATTGCAGCATATTGGTTTCAGGACATGCATTGAACTGAGAGACGTTCTCTCGGCGGAAACTGAATGGCACGCTCCAACAGGACATACAAAGAAACAAAGTAAGTATCATAATGGGTGAGCGGAAAAAAAGTCACAAATTTTGCTTGGAAAAAAAGTCACAGGAAAAAAAAACTCACAAATTTTGATAGGAAAAAAGGCGCGGGAAAAAATCACAAATTTTGATAGGAAAAAAAATCACAGGAAAAAGGGAACATTTTGAAGGAGTTAAAAAAAAAAGTTATAGCACAGATAAGTCTGAAAGCTACACATTTTTCCCCCCTACAATCACATTGTACACATTTTATGATTGAAAATTACTTACGTCGGATACAAAAAATCCATGAATGATTGGAGACACAGCACTATCCGCCACAACGAATGATAAGAAACAACGTACTGTCCACCACGATGAAAGATTCATGTATTTCTCGTTGGTGGTCGCTGTAGGATATCAACCAAGCTCGTGAGATGTTGTAGGCAAGTTTCAGAAAAGGAAAAGTTGCCGTCCTTAAATATAAGGAGCTATCTGCTGGTTGTTCCATCGCCTCTCAAGGGGTGACCAGATTGTGTGTACCCAGTGTCCGGTCGACAAGCCGGTGCTTACCGCGTATCTGCTGGTCAGTATCAGAGCCCAACCTTGGACCCCCGGCTTTTAGCCTCGGCACTAAACAATGTAAGTAATTTACGAGGTGGGAGGTAGGTGGGGGTGGCATGAATTGACTGGTCCGTCATGCGTCGGTAGGTGACCAACCCTGTACATAGTACACACCAGCAAAGGTTGGCCCCAAAATATGTTTGCAGGCTTGTTGTCATCGCTTCGTGACACGTCGATAGTGACTAAGAAACTCTATTTTCTTACGTATTTCTTTTTATTTCCTTATCGCGAGATGGTTTGTTTACAAGGCTTTGAAAGGTTTTACAACTATTTTATTTTGCAACTAGCGCGTACCCGGCATGTGTTGCAATGCCACTCAATGAAAGAAAGTGTTTGTGTTTTAATCATGTTTTTTTTAAAGTACTTTTTAGATAGACAGAAATTTTTGTTTTTTTGTCTGGTGAGTATACGAATAAATGAGAATGTTTTTCGACGCGTGAGCAGGCCACATACCGCTGTCCATGTGAGCAGGCCACATACAGCTGTCCATGTGAGCAGGCCACATACAGCTGTCCATGTGAGCAGGCCACATACAGCTGTCCATGTGAGCAGGCCCCATACAGCTGTCCATGTGAGCAGGCAACATACAGCCGTCCATGTGAGCAGGCCACATACAGCTGCCCATGTGATAAGTCTGGATTTTCAAAATTTAGTCCACACATTTGTAGCGATTTATCCACCCATGCAATAGCTATGTTTAAAAATAATATTTATATAGCTCAGAGTATAAGGAAAAAAAAACTAAATAAGGGTGCCAGGCTTCCAAAGGGAATAATAGTTGTTCTAATTCAGAAACCTACTTATTATGTCACAAACAAAAGGAAATGTCGTTATTTGAATTTGATTCAATTCCATCCACCCAACAATAGCCCTGGTTGAAATTATATTCATATATGAGTTCATATATATATAAAAAAAAAAAAACAAAGAAAGGGTCCCTGACACCAAACAAAATATAGAAAAAAAGATGTAATAATGCAGAACAATTTTATGTCACAAACAAAAGGAAATGTCGTTATTTGAATTTGATTCAATTCCATCCACCCAACAATAGCCCTGGTTGAAATTATATTCATATATGAGTTCATATATATATAAAAAAAAAAAACCAAGATAGGGTCCCTGGCCCCAAACGGAATATTGTAAAAAGGTTGTAATAATTCAGAACAATTTACAGGCATGCGGATAACTCACCAAAGTTTTATCGCCATCGGATGAATGGTATAGGAGCGCATACGGGACATACGTACATACATATAAATAGACATTCATGATTAAATTATAGATTGAGGAGTAGCATTGAGTTCAGTGGAACAAAACCTTCGTGTATATCGAGCTTCAGCAATATAATATTTTATTTTTATGTATTGACAATGCTTATTAAAATAATGTGTTGACGATATAAAAATAAAACTTGATCGTCATCCACATACTGACGTATCCATAGAATATTAATGTGGCCAAAATCTTAGGACTGCTTATGTATTAGTATATAGTATAGAGAAGAGACTGAACAGATTTTCACACACATCTTTTGTATTCTGGTTATTAAATACTTATAGCTTTTGGCCCGAAAATATTTCTCATCTCTTTAGAAGAATTGTCAGCTCACACTAAGTGTACACTACCAACGTTTTGTGTAGTACAATTAAAATTATGAAAGTATTTAAACTATATATATATATATATATATATATATATATATATATATATATATATATATTCTAACATGTGAATCACAAAGTTTTCAATTCATTGTCCATGTTCTTATTGAAGACTTAAAAAAAATAATCCCTAATTAAGTTGGATCAGCGGTCTGAATTTTAAGGAGCCCTTTGCAATTTCAGTTCTATTTAAAGTATTTATACATTAGTTTCACCATCAGAAATGTATCCCCCTCCTGAAATTTCCAATCTGGTTGTTATTGTAAAAAAAAATAAAAATAAAATGTAAAGATATTCTATCTCCAAACTCTGAGGAGAACACTTGAAAATAAAAGAAATTATTTGGATTCGTGAAACAATTATTTTGTCTTTCATTTTCCATCTAATCAATAGTATTTAAAAAAAGATTTAAAAAAATTGAATATGTTGTCTTCTCGTTGAAAATAAATGAAACCAATCAATCTGTCTTCAAAATATATCAGTTGTCTCCCTTTCACATCAAGGGCACACAAGCAGACTTTTACAATTTCATAAACAATAACACCAAATTTTGTTTCTTTCTCGCATTTAAAATGCGTTATTGTTAAATAAATGTTATTGTATTTGATTTTTTTGTTGTAAAAAAACACTCATACACTTGAGCTACAAACGGAATCCGTGTCTTAAGCGGTTTATGCAACATGCGAAAGTAATGATGAATTGATACGTTCATTATTTGTACAACTCACTAAGAGAGTGAAAATAAGACTTAATAATGGTAATATTTAGCACGTGACATAAAATAAAAGGTAATTTACAAAATTTATAGTTTGAATATTAAAAAAATAAATAAATGGAATAGGACCTACATCATGTTGAAGGTGAGAAGAAAAATAAAATGGAAGTTAATTTTTGATGGTGATAGTGTTAAATGAGCTACCACAAAACCGGAATGCATGAAATAAGAGTTGGTGGCATTTGAGTAAAAAAATCCCCAATGGGTCCGAGTGTTAAAAATAAAGTACTCTTCTTTTCTATGCATGTATTCCAGCCAATGGGGAGAGGTGATAATTTCCGCGTGTTTTATGCTCGGCAGTACCGGGAATCTGGGTCAGTGCCCGGCTCAGCCTTAGTGTATACTTTCTGCAAATCCCCCCCCCCAATTGCTCACCCGTACACTCAATTTCAAAACAAAATCTCGATGAGCTTATATAAGATTTTTCTCTTCATGTATTCCAGCCAATGGGGAGAGGTGATAATTTCCGCGTGTTTTATGCTCGGCAGTACCGGGAATCTGGGTCAGGGCCCGGCTCAGCCTTAGTGTATACTTTCTGCAAATCCCCCCCCCCCCAATTGCTCACCCGTACACTTAATTTCAAAACAAAATCTCGATGAGATTATATAAGATTCTGAGCGACAGTCTGAAACTACATGCAGCCTATCAAATTAAGATTGAACATTTTTTCTAATGTTTCTTTAACCAAGAAACCCGAATATATGTTAAATTTAATTGAGTGGCATTGGCAAAGTGTAAAAAAGATTTACGCACCAAAATAGGATAATAGTTCGATCAAATCAAGATATGAATTATTCCACGGCAATTAGTATAGGCAGCACTCATGGACAGGATACACCTGAACGTTTTATACGACTTCAGAATAGTCATCGTGGTATGCAGACGGGAATCAAGGAGCAGACGGCTCATTAGAAAGCAAGTCTGAGATGTTCAGATGAAATGGATTTGGATCGAGGATGGGGAAAAGAAGGTGGTGGGGGATTGGGGCTCGTGTGTGGAGATGAATAGATCATTCATCGATAATTTAATCAAATGGGGCAGCCAAAATATATCCAATTGTTTTATTATACAGATACACTATGTAATAAGGACTACAATAAAAATGATATGATGCATGACCTGTTCGGCAAGGTAAACCTATTAACGTTATTGGCATGATTGACAAATATAAATTTTTGCATTTTGAGTACTGGTAATCAATTTTTATAAGTAAAAAAAAAAAAAAAATTAAATAAAATAATTTGACTCTCGAAAATGCCAAACGTTTATTTCTTCTGCCTACGAAACTGTACTTAGATCCAAAAAGTGATATGAATATTTAAACATGCTGCGACATAAGGTCCGCAAACTGATATTAAACTTTAAACTGGTTTCAATCATATCTTTCTGACAGAACTCAAAAAGTCTCTATTTCCAACCGCTCTTCCAAACCTTCAGCCCTGTCTATTGGAGTTCCTCAAGGATCGGTCCTTGGGCCGGTCCTTTTCATCCTCTACACTAAACCTCTATCATCTCTCATTAGCCACCACTCAGTTTCCAGTCAATCCTTTGCTGATGACACTCAAATCAGTGACTCTTGCTTTCCTGATCAACTTGATGCCACAATCCTTCGCATACAGGAGTGCGTGGACGATGTAAAGCGTTGGATGACTTGCAACAAACTGAAGCTAAATGATGATAAAACGGAAATCCTTCTCATCCACTCTCAAA
>CAXITT010000389.1:48571-73007 GCA_964033795.1 Lymnaea stagnalis | reverse complement strand
GGGGGGGGGGGGGGGGGGGGGGGGGAGGGAGGTTTCGACAGATAGATGTACTTTTTCAGAATTAGTAGGACAACACAACACACAAAGTTATTAAGCTAAGCCCAACAAATTTCGTTCAAAAGTTTTATATTTGTTACATTATAAAATCAAAGTTTCATCAGTCACTTCCATTTGTAACTCTCATGTCAATCTCCTCCAATATTTCACTCTCATATTCTTTATGACAATCTCTAATATTTCACTCTCATATGGCCCTTTCTCATATGGCTCATTCTCATATGAGGCTTGCTCGTATGAAACTCATATATGGCACTCTCGCCTAAGAAACTCTCTCACATGGAACATTCTGATAGTGCACTTTCTCGTACGAAACTCACTCATATGGTACTATATCACTCACTCATACACCACTCTCTCATATTTTTCACATATAACACTACACATTTGTTTCATCTCATACATCATAGGTTGTTTCTTATAATACTTGCACAAACATTATCATTTCACAACAATGACATTTCATTAAAATAATAAATAAAAAGTAAATAAAATATTACTAACTAAGACTTCTCTGGGTGCAGTGTTGTTGTTTTTTGTTTACCTCGGGTGCGGCTATTTTTAGAGAATACCAAGAAGGTCCAAATATTACCCCCCACCCCAATCCCCCCAAAAATATAAACAATAAAAATAAATTAGCTTCTCATCATCTATAAGAAATGCTGATCTTTAATACACATAGGGTGTAAGTTTTCAAAAAGATAGGCCTATAGACAGTCCTACACACTAACTACCGGTTCCTATAGACAATAGACCTAAAGACAGTCCTGCACCATATCCGTGGCTCTTTATCGAGGCTACTCCCGTTTAAAAAAAGGACCCTGAACGGACTTCAGACGTCACGCACGAAAGCTCGCTACGTGACAATTTTCCCAATGATTACTATTAATTTAAACATGTGGAGTTGGGGGAGGGCTGGTTGTGAAGTGGAAGCAGGACATATCGGAAGCAAAATATACATAATAGAGCTGATGCGTTACTAAATGACTAAACTCCTAACCCACGTCTCTAATAGGCTTGATGTAGCTTTATTACTGATAGGCTTGATGTAGCTTTATTACTGATAGGCTTGATGTAGCTTTATTACTAATAGGCTTGATGTAGCTTTATTACTAATAGGCTTGATGTAGCTTTATTGCCGATAGGTTTGATGTAGATTTATTTTTATGAAATAGGCAACTTTCCCGAATTCTCGTCTATTCTCAGATCTATCCAGTCCGCCATGCACAAGTCCTCTTGGCAAGTAAGCGGCAGCTCTGTGAAGGGCATCTTCCGTCTCCGACCTGGCATCGGTCCCAGGCACTGGGCAACGGCTTGCCTGGACAGAGACCTCAAGGACATCGGTTGGCAGAGCATGGCCTTAATTTCTTCTAACCGCAACCTGGCGTTGTCATTGCCGGGTTTAATTTTGCGGGCAGATTCATCCAGGTGAAGAAAGGACAGAGACCGCCTGTGTCCCGTTGCAATCAGAGTTTTGACGACTTTAAGAGGAGATGACAGGATGTAATCTGTTTTTAACATCACGTTGGCTCTGAGAATGGAAATAAAATTTAATTTTTAAAATCGAAGTAAAACTAAATTTTTAAATATATGTATATATATATATATATATATATATATATATATATATATATTTTCACACATATATATAAAAAATGAGTTATATATAAAGACATAATCATACCGCAATATAGAAAAAAAAAATTTTTAAATATATATATATATATATATATATATATATATATATATATATATATATTTTCAAACATAGGGTTAAATGATGAGTTATGAATCAAGACATCATCATACCGCCATATTGGAAAAAAAAAGATACGACATTGTGTAATATTAATATCAAATGGCAATATAAAAGCTACCATCTAAAGACAAATCGACTGCAGACAAAGTGGTTGTCCATGACCTTAGAGAGAAGATTTAAAAAAAAGGCCGAGAACTCCCTACACTCAAAAGGCCAAGACACTGTTCATAATTGCAACTCTTATTCTTACCACAAATTTATTCTAGGCTAAACAACTTTCAGGACTTTACAAAAATATGTACGACGAATGAATGAATTTTTTTGTTTTATTTGGACCAATAAGAGTATCTTATCTTATTGAACAGAAGATATTCAATACAATGAAATTAAACTAGTTCATGTGAAGGTTAATGTCAGGCGAAGTGATCTTTCTCAGATGTGTGTGTGTGTGTGTGTTTTTTTTATTAATAGTGTTTGCAGAGTAACGCGTTCAGTAGCAAAAAATCCTTTATATCATTTTAAGTTGCCATTATTATTATTAGAATGGAAGTTTTATATAGCGCAGTACCCAGCCCACTGCCCACTGCACTTCACATAAAAAATTAGCAATTACAGAGAATTATACATTTAAAAACAACAATTGGTAAAAAGTACTGTCTAGATATGGACAGCGTCGAGCGTTGTTTATCAGTTAGATGGGGGTGAGAATGAGTCGGTATAGTACAATTTGAAGAGATGAGTCTGGAGGGCAGTTGTGAAGGTTGGGATGGTCGTTATGTAGCGGATGTGTAATGGGAGAGAATTACACTGTATTGGGGCACAGAAAGAGGAAGATCATTCACCATGTTTTAGTGGGTGTTTAGGGAACAAAAAATGCACATGTCTGCGGAGGAACGAAGCTTTCGAAAAGGTGAGTAGACAGACAGAAGTTCAGTAAGATAAGAAGGGCAGGAACTAGAGAACAAGTTGTGACGGAGAAAAGGACAGCTCATAATCAATACGCATTGCCTTTAACGAAGTGGCTATTCGGACCCGTGGCCGAGAAGTTAGCGGTTATGATTAAAATGTAAAAAAAAATATTTTTAGGTCGTAAGAAAAAAATTGGTATCAAATGAAAGATAATTGAACGGACTATATGTTTGTAAACTTAATTCAGCAGTCACAACTAAAATAAAGTACCACAAATGACATCCGAATAGCATTGGTCTAATGGGACCCGTGTCCGAATAAAGGTGATGCGTTGCCGGTCAAAGTAGGTCGTCTTGTTAAGTTGTTAATTACTGGAGGCGCCACATACAACAGTAATTTCAATAAAATCTGCAAGTTCAAGGGTTGGGGGAGGGGGAAAATCCACCCTGCCCTTTCCAAAATGACGACGCTGATGACCTAATGCCAACGAATGCATTATTGTGTGCGTTAAATCAATAACTTACTTGTTTGTCGATAAGGCTCCGTATTCCAGAAGAAGTCTTGTGGCCTTCGGCCCTATCTTCATTGCAATAAGGAGTGGTAACATGCAGATATCATCACCCGGACCGGTCGGCTTCACCCCGCTCTCCAGGAACTGTCTCATGGCCCTGTAGTTCCCTTTGGACGTGGCTATAATGAGACCGTAATACTTGAGTTGGTTCCGTTCAGACTCATTCGCTGTCATCCGGTCAACAGCTGCCACGTGGTCTGTCTTAGGGTGACCCCTGGGAGAGATATTTTCAATCTCTTCTTCCACGTCCTTAGTCAGACTTCTGGGGGATAAAAAAAATGTTCATGGAAAATTTCTCAATTGAATTTTACTTCCAATTAAACTTAGTTACAATGTCTGTAAATTCTCCGCCTGACTGCAGATCCTGACGCTGACCGAACAGTCATACTAAATTATAATCTGTTATTCGTATTTTCAAATCTATACTGTTTTTAGGTAGAAAACGCTCAATTGGTCAAATGAATATTCGTTAGCGGTCAGTTAAATATTTTATATGTGTTAAATGGAATCAGAGGCGTAGCCAAAGGGGGGAAGATTACCCCAGACGCTGGTTAGTTTGAGGCGCCAAATTGTGCTTTTATATGTTTTTGATGAAAATAATGGTCGTGAGAGTTGAAAAAAGAAAAGGGAGGCCTTCAAAAAATGAATATCGTCCTCCGGGCCGCTACGCTTCTGAATGGAATATTCTCCATTGCTCATCATACATAAAATTTACTGATCAGGCGGTTTTTAATTTTCTAATGGTCAGGAGAATAACCTTTATTGGTTTAATAAACATTTCGTTACTGTTCAACAATCACTGCCCAGCCAGTAATGCAAGATGTGTTGACCTATCAACTTTGAAAAACTTACTTTATTATGTCCTTGAACAATCTTGTCGTGGAGCGTCTGCACCTAAAACGTATACGTTCGGATTCCCGTGTCTCCTTTACCATGTTCTTGTAGAAAACCACGTAGGAGTAGCTCCTTATGGCGTCTTCTTGGTTCTCAATGACGTCGTCTCGTTTCTCAGTGACGCCGTCTCGGTTCTCAATGATGTCGTCTCGATGATCGCCGCTCATCTCATACAAATCCATCAAGCACGACAGCAACGCGAGGACAACCAAAACGATACTAACTCCAATGATGACTGCGTCAACAAGGCTGGAGGAAATAAAAGAGCACGGGCAAGTGGCAAAACATAAATAAATAGATTATAGAATAAAACAGGAAGGAAAGTATCGACCAAATGCTAACTTAGGCGGACAGGAAATGGTGACGCGGGAAGAATATTAATTTAACCCATTAACCAGTTTCTTTTTATTGGAATCATTTAGAGAGACTGCCGTAACCCACCTCGCTATTATGCGAACCCGTCGTTTGTTTCCCAGAACTTTACCCACGAAGAACAAACACATATTGAAAAGTATGACCTTAAATAGTAAACTACATATTTTAATTTATTTTGATGTTGAGACCATGTATTAAATTAACTATCCTACGATCATTGTGTGCTTCCTGATATCTGAGATTAATAAACATAATTTAAAAAAAAAATAAATAAAACTACAAGGGTTGGTGATGTTATCGCACTTATTCAGATGTAAGCAAATACTATCCTATGAAGCAAACACTGTCCGATAAACCAAATATATTTTTGTCCTATAAAGCAAATATTTTTTGTCCTATAAAGCAAAGACTGTTCTATAAAGCAAATATATTTGCCCTATAAAGCAAATACTGTCCGATAATGCAAATATTTTTTTCCTTTAAAGCAAATACTGTCCTATAAAGCAAATATTGTCCTGTATATAAAACAAATACTGTCATATAAAGCAAATGTCCTGTATATAAAACAAATACTGTCATATAAAGCAAATACTGTCCTATAAAACAAATACTGTCATATAAAGCAAATATTGTCCTGTATATAAAGCAAATATTGTCCTGTATATATAGCAAATATTGTCCTGTATATAAAGCAAATACTGTCCTATAAAGCAAATGTTGTCCTGTACACAAAGCAAATACATTCATATAAAGCAAAAAAAGATATGTGTATAAATCCAAACACTTAACTCACGGAATCACTGCATTTTTTTAAAACCCGTGGAAGGCTTATGTAGACATGTGTCAGTAGGTAGACGTATGTAGGTAGGCGTATGTAGGTAGGTGTCTGTAGGCGCATGTAGGTAGTTGTCTGTAGGTAGGCGTCTGTAGGTAGGTGTCTGTTGGCAGACGTATGTAGGTAGGCGTATGTGGGTAATCATATGGGGCGCCCGGGGGCCCATAAGTTATGACGTGGGGAGAGTTGCATACAAAAAATTGTTTAACCCAGAAATAGCCAGACCGCTGTCTTAAAGCGATCCCATTTTATGACATCATGGACCCCTGTTGTCGTGTTATAGCCGGGTACAACTGACATTGAGGTAAACATTAAACTGGTGGTAAACTAAAAGTCACCTGGTGGTAAACTAAAATTTCTTAGATATATGCTAACCCTGAAAATAACTAATTGCCTTTAAAGACAATAAGACAATTTTTTTCGCGTATTTCTGTGCACATTAGCAAAGACGTCAATTGCGTCCATAATAGAAACATAATAACTTGACTGTATTTTATATTCTTTAGTATTCACTTTTTGCAAACATCAGACATTCCTTGAAACGGGTATTAGTGATAGAATGTATAAGAATTATTAAGAATGTCTGCATTTTGTGTAGAGGCCTACAACGTCTTTACGAATATAATTGATTGCAGCATATTGGTTTCAGGACATGCATTGAACTGAGAGACGCTCTCTCGGCGGAAACTGAATGGCACGCTCCGACAGGACATAAAAAGAAACAAAGTAAGTATCATAATGGGTGAGCGGAAAAAAAGTCACAAATTTTGCTATGAACCACAAGTCACAGGGAAAAAAAGTCACAAATTTTGCTAGGAAAAAAGTCACGGGGAAAAAAAAACAACAAATTTTGATAGGAAAAAAAAGTCACAGGAAAAAGGGAACATTTTGAGGAAGTTAAAAAGAAAAGTTAGAGCAAAAAAAAAGTCTGAAAGTTACACATTTTTTCCAGATTTTTTTCCCCTACAATCACATTGTAAACACATTTTATGATTGAAAATTACTTACGTCGGATACAAAAAATCCATGAATAATTAGAGACACAGCACTATCCGCCACAACGAATGATAAGAAACAACGTACTGTCCACCACGATGAAAGATTCATGTATTTCTCGCTGGTGGTCGCTGTAGGATATCAACCAAGCTCGTGAGATGTTGTAGGCAAGTTTCAGAAAAGGAAAAGTTGCCGTCCTTAAATATAAGGAGCTATCTGCTGGTTGTTCCATCACCTCTCAAGGGGTGACCAGATTGTGTGTA
Source organism: Lymnaea stagnalis (assembly GCA_964033795.1). Lineage (NCBI taxonomy): Eukaryota > Metazoa > Mollusca > Gastropoda > Lymnaeidae > Lymnaea > Lymnaea stagnalis. Next base: position 66,348 of record CAXITT010000389.1, on the reverse strand, counting down.
CCCAGTGTCCGGTCGACAAGCCGGTGCTTACCGCGTATCTGCTGGTCAGTATCAGAGCCCAACCTTGGACCCCCGGCTTTTAGCCTTGGAACTAAACAATGTAAGTAATGTGCGAGGTGGGAGGTGGGTGGGGGTGGTATGAATTGACTGGTCCGTCATGCGTCGGTAGGTGACCAACCCTGTACATAGTACACACCAGCAAAGGTTGGCCCCACAATATGTTTGCAGGCTTGTTGTCAACACTTCGTGACACGTCGATAGTGACTAAGAAACTCTATTTTCTTTCGTATTTCTGTTTATTTCCTTATCGCGAGATGGTTTATTTACAAGGCTTTGAAAGGTTTTACAACTATTTTATTTTACAACTAGCGCGTACCCGGCATGTGTTGCAATGCCACTCAAAGAAAGATAGTGTTTGTGTTTTAATCATGTTTTTTTTAAAGTACTTTTTAGATAGACAATAATTTTTATTTTTTTTTGTCTGGTGCGTATACGAATAAATGAGAATGTTTTTCGACGCGTGAGCAGGCCACATACAGCTGTCCATTTGATAATTCTGGATGTTCAAAATTTAGTCCACACATTTGTAGCGATTGATCCACCCATGCAATAGCTATGTTTGAAATCATATTTATNACTAAATAAGGGTGCCAGGCTTCCAAAGGGAATAATAGTTGTTCTAATTCAGAAACCTACTTATTATGTCACAAACAAAAGGAAATGTCGTTATTTGAATTTGATTCAATTCCATCCACCCAACAATAGCCCTGGTTGAAATTATATTCATATATGAGTTCATATATATATAAAAAAAAAAAAACCAAGATAGGGTCCCTGGCCCCAAACGGAATATTGTAAAAAGGTTGTAATAATTCAGAACAATTTACAGGCATGCGGATAACTCACCAAAGTTTTATCGCCATCGGATGAATGGTATAGGAGCGCATACGGGACATACGTACATACATATAAATAGACATTCATGATTAAATTATAGATTGAGGAGTAGCATTGAGTTCAGTGGAACAAAACCTTCGTGTATATCGAGCTTCAGCAATATAATATTTTATCTTTATGTATTGACAATGCTTATTAAAATAATGTGTTGACGATATAAAAATAAAACTTGATCGTCATTCACATACCTACGTATCCATTGAATATTATGTGGCCAAAATCTTAGCACTACTTATGTATTAGTATACAGTATAGAGAAGTGACTGAACAGATCTTCTCACACATCTTTTGTATTCTTGTTATTAAATACTTATTGCTTTTGGCCCGAAAATATTTCGCATCTCTTTATAAGAATCCTCAGCTTACACTAAGTGTACACTACAAACGTTTTGTGTAGTAAAATTACCACTATGAAAGTATTTAAACTATATATATATATATATATATGTATATATATATATTATATATATATATATATATTCTAACATGTGAATCACAAAGTTTTCAATTCATTGTCCATGTTCTTATTGAAGACTTAAAAAAAATAATCCCTAATTAAGTTGGATCAGCGGTCTGAATTTTAGGGAGCATTTTGCAATTTCAGTTCTATGTAAAGTATTTATACATTAGTTTCACCATCAGAAATGTATCCCCCTCCTGAAATTTCCAATCTGGTTGTTATTGTAAAAAAAAAAAAAATAAAATGTAAAAATCTCCAAACTCTGAGGAGAACACTTGAAAATAAAAGAAATTATTTGGATTCGTGAAACAATTATTTTGTCTTTCATTTTCCATCTAATCAATAGTATTTAAAAAAGATTTTAAAAAATTGAATATGTTGTCTTCTCGTTGAAAATAAATGAAACGAATCAATCTGTCTTCAAAATATATCAGTTGTCTCCCTTTCACATCAAGGGCACACAAGCAGACTTTTACAATTTCATAAACAATAACACCAAATTTTGTTTCTTTCTCGCATTTAAAATGCGTTATTGTTAAATAAATGTTATTGTATTTGATTTAAAACACTCATACAATTGAGCTACAAACGGAATCCGTATCTTAAGCGGTTTATGCAACATGTGAAAGTAATGATGAATTGATACGTTCATTATTTGTACAACTCACTAAGAGAGTGAAAATAAGACTTAATAATGGTAATATTTAGCATGTGACATAAAATAAAAGGTAATTTACAAAATTTATAGTTTGAATAATTTCTTTTTTTTTTTAATAAATGGAATAGGGCCTACATCATGTTGAAGGTGAGAAGAAAAATAAAAATAGAATGGAAGTTAATTTTTGATGGTGATAGTGTTAACTGAGCTACCACAAAACCGGAATGCATGAAATAAGAGTTGGTGGCATTTGAGTAAATACAAAAGTTAAATTTATGATTGTTGAGTAATGCCTAAGAGTTTTGCAAATTACAAAATTAAAATTTATTGCGATCGATAAAGTTCTAAGAGGTAAATACCTTTATGGTTAGGTATGTGATTGTTGACAAAAAAAAAAAAAACAAACAAAAAAAAAACCAAAACAACAACAAAAACAAAGCGAACACACCAAATGAATAGATCATTTGAATTTGATCAACAGACAGCTTACTTCATTGGCTCTCTATACAGGCACGAATTGATTAAAAGCGGTCTGCTCTCTGTCACAACTTTTTCTCGTATTCCTGCCCTTCCTATCTTTCTAAACTGCTTTCTGTCTATTCTCAGACTTCGTTCCTATGCAGACACGAGCCCTCTTTCCAGAACACGAACTAAAACATATGGTTTTATAAGGAAAAATGAAATGGGACCTGCGACCCAAGAGGAATGGATATTATGAGTTCAGTAACCTTCGGTATTTGAATACAAATAATCGAGTGTATGTGTACTAAGTTTGGTAAAGATCCATCAATTCGTTTGGGAGTATTTGTTGGTCATTTTATTTAAATAGCTAATATGAAGGGGAAAAAAAACGAATTAGGGGCCTCCGGCCCCAAACGGAATGTTACAAAAGTTCATCAGCCCTTAATAGTTCCTTCCTGATAATCGTGGATATATTTGCCAAGTTTGGTAAAGATCCATCAATCCATATAAAAGCCCTTGTTGAACAAAGCCACTCATAAACCAACAAACAAACAGACAAACAAACGTTCACCTATATAAATATTTATATAAACACATTCCACTTTGCTTAACCAAGTATTCCGTAGACTCGAAATTTATCGGTGGCCGGACTATTATATAGTAATCTAAACGGAGCCCACTAGAATTCGAGCCTTATATTTACGAATATGACGTCATTGAATGAAAAGTTCATCGAAAATATAAGCTGTTGTAATTTTTTGGTAAACTGTGAGTACATTACTCACCTTGATGATACAAACTATTTTTATGCATGATATTATTATTTATTCACAGCTCATATTAAAATAATATGTTTACAATACAAAAATAGAACTTGATCTTTTTCACCCCCCCCCCCCTTTTTTTTTCCACCCTTGAAATCTCGTTGTTATTGTGGGAAAAAAAAAATTAAAAATAAAAAACTATATCTCCCAACTCTAAAGTGAACACTTTAAAAAAGAAATTATTTGGTTCCATAAGGATTATTTAGAATTTTATTTTCAATCTAATTAATTATAATTTTTAAAAAAAAAATGTATCAGTTGTATTTTTGTTGTAAATGAATTAAATAATTAAATCGTTCTTCAAAATCTAATGATTATTTCCATTTCAAATCATGGGAAAGTAAAGTCGGAGCACAAAAAATAAACTTTGGAATAATATCGTAAAAGGTTCCACAACCCATGCTACATTCTGGAATAAACAATGCTTTTTTAACTAATCTTTTTTTTTTTTTAAGTAATCGTTCTCTAGACCAAAGTTCCGGAATATCCCGACATCAATCTGCATTCTAGTCGAGTGAAAACGGGTTTTAATATTTATCAAACTCGGATCGGATTGAAGCAATTCCACCAACAAAAATAAGGGTAAACGTGTGGCAAAGTTATCTTTAAAGGAATAGTGTTCATTTGCCTAAGCGTTACTTTCTTTATTTAGTTTACAATTTCATAAACAAGAACGCCCATTTATTGTATTTTTCTTGATCACATTGAATAAATGCTAGTTTGTTAAACAAAAGATATTTTATTTTAATATATTTGTAAAACATACTCCTAACTAAACATACCACTAAATAAACATACTCCTAACTAAACATACTCCTAAATAAACATATTCCTAACTAAAACATATTCCTAACTAAAAATAATCCTAAGTAAAACATACTCCTAACTAAACATACTCCTAACTAAAACATACTCCTAACTAAAACATACTCCTAACTATAAATAATCCTAAGTAAAACATACTCCTAACTAAACATACTCCTAAATAAACATACTCCTAACTAAAACATAATCATAAGTAAAACATACTCCTAACTAAAACATACTCCTAACTAAACATACTCCTAACTCAAACACACTCCTAAGTAAAACATACTCCAAACTAAAACATACAATTGAGAAACAAAAGTAATCCTTATCATTGTTACATGCAACATGTTAAAGTAATGGTGAATGGATACTTTAATTATTCGTACAGCTAACTTAGTTTGAAAATAACATTTAATTATGGTAATATTTGGCATTTGACATAAAATAAAAGGTAATTTAACGTTTATAGTTTGAATAACTATTTGAAAAAAAAAATAAATGGTTATATTATGTTGAAAGTGAGAAAAAACTAGTATGAATAATAATTTTTGATGGTGAAAGCGGGATATGATCTGCCACAAAAATGTATGATAGTGTCAGTAGCATTTGCGTAAATACAAAAATGACATTTATGATGGCGGAGTAGCAATAAGAGTTCAACAAAACTAAAATTTATTTATACCGATAAAGTTCAAACAGGTATGTATATGTTTATGGTGAGGTATGAGATTGTTGACAAAAAAAAAACCAAAAAAAAACCCCACCAACAACAACAAATAAAAACAAAGCGAACACACCAAATGAATACATCATTTGAATTTGTTCACACGAACAGCCTCGGTGAACAACTATAAGAACATTTGATCGGGCTGGTCCACCAGCGGCCGTCCGTCTGAGGTCGTCATCTCGTCTTGCACATCCACGGCGCCGTCAGTGAAGAGAACATTCGGACACGGCCCAGTGGTCGAGCCAATCGACCGGAACGGCATCTTCCGTTTTCTTCTGTAAACGACAATGGCGGCAAGGAGGACGACCGCTAAGGTCACGGAGGTCAAGCTTATACCAATGGTCGCACCCGTGCTTCCGGTTTTCAAAAGTTCATTGGTGGATTTGTGGACTGCGAAAGGAAAGATGGTTGGATACATTATCATTATTATTATTATTACAGTGGTCTTGTATAGCGCGGTACCGCAGCCTATGGCTGGGCTAACCGATCTGCACACATACATAATAGCTAACATAATCATGGCATTAAAAAATTACATCAAGTTGTGTAAAAACTAAAAAAAATATGTATTGCCCCGTCCACTGCAGAACTATTGACATGTCAAGCCATGGATGGCAGCCAGCAGCATCGTTTATCGGTCAGAGGGGTTGGGAATCTGCCGGGATATTAGAGTTTGAGGAGATGGGTCTTGAGGGCAGTTTTGAAGGCTTGGAAGGTTGGTGTATTGCGGATGTGTAATGGGAGAGAATTCCATTGTTTGGGGGCACAGAAAGAGAAAGATATTTCCCGTATGTTTTAATGCATGTCTTGGGATCTGAAAGAATACGCGTGTCTTCGGAAGCTGTCCAAGGGTTGAATGGACAGAAAGAAGTTCGGTCAGATAGGCAGGTGCAGGAATCCAAGAAAATGTGGTGGCAGAGAACTGAGAGTTTGTAGTCAATACGTGTTTGTTATCATGGCAACCATGAGCGCATGCTGAGTAAGATGGAAAAAAAATATTTTTTTTTACATGGCTTAAATTCATATTTCCGCAGAACCGAGTAGATGAACCCTCTGATGCGCATCATATTTTTTAACAGCATTGTTCATGGTTTTGGGTTCAATATAATCTCCGCATTCACTAACACCACACTGAATACTATATGTTTTGAATTAACTGCACTATTATTAAATACGTGTTATCAGCACTGGGATTGTACTTTTTTTTAAGTACGGACCAGATGAAAAAAATGTATGTTTTTGTGATCAAACTGTGTCACTGTGTCAATGAAACATAATATTGCACACCATTGAGTGAAAGCTCTGACTTTTTCTATTTTTAAAAAAAAAATGTTAAGTTCTCGATTTGTGCAGTTTTTAAAAGAAACACAACTGATGCATTACCGTTAGTACAGTACGGCGTCTGGTAACCAGCAACACAACCCTGGTCACACTGACCCGTCACGTGGTCACACGAGTTGTTTAAACACTTTGTGTCACATGACTGACTGCAGTTCTGACCCCACTTTCCTAAGTCACAATCTATTTTTTTTAAAAATACACGAAGAAAACTATACGTAAAAGGGATCAAATAAAGGAAGACAGCAGCCAACAAGAGCTAACTACAAGAGGCTAAAAATAACAACTCAGACAATGACCCGTTACAGGGTGACATCCCGCGCTCGAGCAGCCATCGGGGCAGGCCAGGGAGCAGTTGTTGCCATGGTAACCCAAAGCGCAAGCTGATAAAGAAATATTTTCAACCAACATAATATAGGGGGGTAAGTCCACATTGACATGAAACAGAGTAGCTTCTCTTTGGAAGCGGCTACTTTTACCTCTCGTTTGGTGTCTGGTTTTAGCCCCTGCTTTCAATGTGAACCAGGACAAACTGCTTTATTAAAGTTTGCATAAAGTATAATGCGTTTATAAATACAACAACAACGTGGTGATGTACTCATTCTCTATCAAAATATAGCCGGATTATCTATCTATAGTCTATCCATCTATAATTAATCCACCCATATATCCATAATCAATCCATCCATTCATCCACCCATCTATAATCCACTTATCTTTAATTAATTTTTAAACTCTCAATTGATCTATATATAATTGATCAATCCATTTATAACCCATCCATCCATCAATCTAGAATACATCCATCTATCTATCAAGAATCCATCCATCCATCTATCTAGAATCCATCCATTCATCTATCTAGAATCCAGCCATCAATCTATAATCCATCCATCCATTTATCTATATTACATCCCATTATCTCAATCCCCCTTATCAATCCATCTGTAATCCATTCCTCCACCCAATCCCTTTTTTCATCCATCCATCAATCCATATAAATGTATATATACTAAAGTGCTCTCTTTCTCCCTTGCTCTCTCCCATTTTGAAAAAATTCAGAAAAATATATTTTATACATTTCAACGCTGATTATTTATAAACTGGTCCGTTAGTGTAAGTTTCTTGAGTTAGGCTTTAGGATAGGAATTAGGGTCAGCATTAGGGTCAGCATTAGGGTCAGCTTTAGGGTCAGCATTAGGGTCATCGCTGGGTCAGCATTAGCGTCAGCATTAGGCTCAGCGATGGGGTCAGCATTAGGGTAAGTGTGGTGCGAAATCATTGAAAAAAAGAAATAATCCATATAAGGCAGGTTTGGGGGGGGGGGGCAAGTGGTGCCGTGCATATAAGCAGCGACTCCCCTATTTGGATATAATTTACATATACTTTATTATTTAATCTCTCACCTTCATTACAGTCCCATGGCTGGTACCCCTAGCGATGGGGTCAGCATTAGGGTAAGTGTGGTGCGAAATCATTGAAAAAAAGAAATAATCCATATAAGGCAGGTTTGGGGGGGGGGGGCAAGTGGTGCCGTGCATATAAGCAGCGACTCCACTATTTGGATATAATTTACATATACTTTATTATTTAATCTCTCACCTTCAGTACAGTCCCATGGCTGGTACCCCGGTTCACAGCCGTTATCACACTGACCAGTCACGTGATCGCAAGAGCGGTTCAAGCACAACTCATTGCACGAGTTTGAGCAGTTGATGCCCCACTGGCCCTGGTCGCATTCTGAAATAAAATGATGGCGTCTTAGGTCTTAACAGTTTTTCTAACCCAGAATTGTTCCAATAAGTTACATTTTTAAAATACAGGCATCGGTATAGCTTTTGACATTTTTTCCTTTTTGTATTAAAAATATGAACAAAATAACGAAGCTCGAACAAATTCAGCATAAAGACATTAAGATTCTTAATCTGCCACTTAGCCAGCCATGTCACCGAGACTCACTCTGCCACTTAGCCATGTCACCGAGACATACTACGTCAATTAACCATGTCACCGAGACTCACTATGTCACTTAGCCAGCCATATCACCGAGACTCACTATGCCACTTAGCCAGTCATAGCACCGAGACTCACTATGTCACTGAGCCAGCCATGTCACCGAGACTCACTCTGTCACTAAGCCAGCCATGTCACCGAGACTCACTCTGTCACTTAGCCAGCCATGTCACCGAGACTCACTCTTTCACTTAGCAAGCCATGTCACCGACACTCACTATGTCACTTAGCCAGCCATGTCACCGACACTCACTCTGTCACTTAGCCAGCCATGTCACTGAGACTCACTCTGTCACTTAGCTGCTAATATTTTAAAAAATTGGAATAAATCTGATTTTCTGATTCTTCTTGCACCGATTGTGATCACGACCTGGTGGAGAAATTCCTACTTTAAAGAAGTCATGTTATGCACATGCAAACAAAGAATGGATTCAAAACCAAAGAAATACAAGCTAAACTGAACGGTAAGCTGGCTGATTGGATCAAGCTCTAAAGAAATCATGTTATACACAATTTTAGAAAAAAATGGACTTGATACCAAATAAATACAAGATAAATTGAATTGTGGGCTGGCTGATTAAATCACTGCTTTAAAGAAATCATATTATAATAAAAACTGGATTCAATGCCCAATAAATATAAGCCATATTGAACAGCAAGCTGGCTGATTATATCACCCAGAAACAACAGAAGGAAACTTACCTGTGTTACACGTGTCGCCCTGGTAACCGGGAACACAGCTGGCGCAGTGACCAGTCACGTGGTCACACTCCTCACGAGTGCAGCCGACGGAGCACAGCTGGGAGCAGTTGTTTCCATAGTAGCCTTTGTAACATTCTGCGATTTATACAAATAATGCAGTCAGATAAATTTATACTAATATTAATATTTTAAGAGTGTTTAACCTTTGACAACGTTGTGTCAAAAATGTGCCACATTCGTCTCAAAGTAGTGTCCAATTTGTCTCAAAATTGTGTCCATTTGTTTCAAATTTTGATCAAATTTGTGTCAAAAATGTGTTTTTGAAATGAGGTTGAATTGTGTTTTGTAGAGATAGGAAATAACTGAAGTTTAAAAAAATAAAAAGGAATTATTTATTTCCAATGTCTTTACACTTTAAGAAATACAAGGAAAGAAAACAAAACCAAAAAAAAAAAAAAAAAAAACAAAAAAAAAAAAAAAAAAAAAAANTTCTGCGATTTATACAAATAATGCAGTCAGATAAATTTATACTAATATTAATATTTTAAGAGTGTTTAACCTTTGACAACGTTGTGTCAAAAATGTGCCACATTCGTCTCAAAGTAGTGTCCAATTTGTCTCAAAATTGTGTCCATTTGTTTCAAATTTTGATCAAATTTGTGTCAAAAATGTGTTTTTGAAATGAGGTTGAATTGTGTTTTGTAGAGATAGGAAATAACTGAAATTTAAAAAAATAAAAAGGAATTATTTATTTCAAATGTCTTTACAATTTAAGAAAAAAAAGGAAAGAAAACAAAACCAAAAAAAAAAAAAAAAACCCAACAAAAAAACAAATAATTAAACCGCGAGCTCTCCATATTTTGAGCGCATTTAAGCCGTAATTGATGTTGGTGTTGCCCAATGCCACTTAGTTTTAACACCCCTTTACCACGCTAATTCCTCTGATTTTGTGTCAATTCGAAAGTGTCTAATGAACAAGTGATTGGTGAGTCTCCGTGAAAATAGCTTTGCTAAGTGATATAGTGAGAGCTGGCTAAGTGACAGAGTGAGTCTCGGTGAGATCGCTGGCTGAGTGATATGGTGAGTCTCGGTGACATGGCTGGCTAAGTGACAGAGTGTGTCTCGGTGACATGGCTGGCTAAGTGACAGAGTGAGTCTCGGTGACATGGCTGGCTGAGTGACAGAGTGAGTGTCGGTGACATTGCTGGCTAAGTGAAAGAGTGAGTCTCGTTGACATGGCTGGCTCAGTGACATAGTGAGTCTCGGTGACATGGCTGGCTGACACCATTGTGTGAAAGCACTGACTTTTTCTATATTAGAAAAAGTTAAGTTCTCGATTTGTGCAGTTTTTAAGAGAAACACAACTGATGCATTAACTTTAGTACAGTACGGCGTCTGAGTTTTCTACTGTGTTCTTTTCTTTGTTATATTTTCATTTCTATTGTTGGCTGATGAAGGCTTTATGCCGAAACGTCCTTGTTTTTTGTCCTGTTACCTTATTTCAAGCTTCCACATACCTCGTTTCACTATTTCATTCTTTTACATAGCTTGAAAGCAGTCCCTTCATTTATTTATTCATGAACAATTAGCCTACCACGGGCTGTATGAACAATTAGCCTACCACGGGCTGTATGAACAATTAGCCTACCACGGGCTGTATGAACATTTAGCCTACCACGGGCTGTATGAACAATTAGCCTACCACGGGCTGTATGAACAATTAGCCTACCACGGGCTGTATGAACATTTAGCCTACCACGGGCTGTATGAACATTTAGCCTATCAGCAAATCTTTTTTTTTTTTTTTTCCCTTTCAAATTTTATTTCCATGGCGCTTACATGCAATGATTTTTCCTATTTTGGAAGATCATGGATGGCGCCCCAAGCATATGGCACCCCGTGTTACCGCAAAGTTTCCGCACGTTTTCCGGCCCTTTCTGTGTTTGCTATTATGAGGGAAAGAAAATGTTGCGTTAAAACAGTGTTTGGCAAACGTATTGGTCAAAAGAGCCAAAAAAAAAGAGCCAAAAAAAAAAAAGAAAAGAAGCAGAACGATTAAAAAATTATCTAGCGCCAAAATTCTTTTCAAGAACCTGTCAAGAACCATGTGTTTTTTTTTTTTGAGTCAAAGTCAATGTGTGGCCGAATGGTCGAGCCACACTCAGGTCACTAAAGAGCAGCATGCGGCTCGCGGGCCGCCATTTGCCGACCACTGCCTTAACACAAGCTTATAAAGAAAACATAGCACGCGTGAGGACCACAGAGTGGAGCTTGGTCTCAATGAAAAAGAAATGTAGTTCCCACTCCGTACCTTCGTCACACACATCACCCTGATAGCCCGTGACACAGGTGGAGCAGTATCCGATCTCATTGTCACATCCTCCATCCGAGCAGCCATCTGGGCAGGTCTGGGAGCAGTTATTGCCATAGTAACCATAAGCGCAGGCTGATAAAAATTGAAAAAAAAAATAACAATCAAGGAATTTAATGACATCACTTCTAATCTTAAAAAGCCTATTCATTTATACATATTTAAATTGGTATTTATGAAAATTAAGACGCATTGAAAATGGGTCTACTTTTATGGGTTCCCCATAAGGAAATACATGAAATTAAAAAAGATCAATCATATCCAAAAATTGAAAACCTTTGGTTTACTTAATTTGTGCATTGAAAAAAAAAACAACAAAATTTAAAAAAAAAAACAAACAACAACAGCAAAAAATAACAACAACAAAAAAACAAAAAAAAACAAGACAAAACAACAACGAAAAAAAAAAACGATTGTTATATTCCAAGTCAGGAGAGTTGTTAGAAATTTATTGTTTCGATAACTCAGCCATTACTCTTGACTTTACTTTGATTTTTAACATACTTTTTGTACTTAACAAGTTTTAACAGTCAGATACGGGATGCATAGCTGTTACAATACACATGAATAGGAACCGCACTTCCCCACGACATAATTAGCTATTTAAACTTTAAAACCAGCGCAAAGCACCTGCGCCTCAAGCACATGAGAATATAAAGTGACTTTATTTGATTACCTTCACTGCAATATGGCGACTGGTATCCGGGTACACAGCCACGATCACACTGACCAGTCACGTGGCTACAAGAGCCATTCAAACACAGATCGCTGCACGAGTTGGAACAGTTTAGGCCAAAGTGGCCATCGTCACACTCTGAAACAACATACTTCTTCAAAAAAACATATTCCTACTTCCCTTCGACCAGAAAGACACTTTAAGTTTGTGTGTGTGTGTGCATGTGAGCGTTGTTGGGGGGGGGGTGGATTGCTTGTATGTTTAGCTGTTGCGTGTGTGAGCGGGATTGAATGCGTATGTTTGTTGGAGTTTTGTGGTCCAAATGAATTTTTCTACCACGGGCTGTATGAACATTTAGCCTACCACGGGCTGTATGAACATTTAGCCTACCACGGGCTGTATGAACATTTAGCCTATCAGCAAATCTTTTTTTTTTTTTTTTCCCTTTCAAATTTTATTTCCATGGCGCTTACATGCAATGATTTTTCCTATTTTGGAAGATCATGGATGGCGCCCCAAGCATATGGCACCCCGTGTTACCGCAAAGTTTCCGCACGTTTTCCGGCCCTTTCTGTGTTTGCTATTATGAGGGAAAGAAAATGTTGCGTTAAAACAGTGTTTGGCAAACGTATTGGTCAAAAGAGCCAAAAAAAAAGAGCCAAAAAAAAAAAAGAAAAGAAGCAGAACGATTAAAAAATTATCTAGCGCCAAAATTCTTTTCAAGAACCTGTCAAGAACCATGTGTTTTTTTTTTTTTAGTCAAAGTCAATGTGTGGCCGAATGGTCGAGCCACACTCAGGTCACTAAAGAGCAGCATGCGGCTCGCGGGCCGCCATTTGCCGACCACTGCCTTAACACAAGCTTATAAAGAAAACATAGCACGCGTGAGGACCACAGAGTGGAGCTTGGTCTCAATGAAAAAGAAATGTAGTTCCCACTCCGTACCTTCGTCACACACATCACCCTGATAGCCCGTGACACAGGTGGAGCAGTATCCGATCTCATTGTCACATCCTCCATCCGAGCAGCCATCTGGGCAGGTCTGGGAGCAGTTATTGCCATAGTAACCATAAGCGCAGGCTGATAAAAATTGAAAAAAAAAATAACAATCAAGGAATTTAATGACATCACTTCTAATCTTAAAAAGCCTATTCATTTATACATATTTAAATTGGTATTTATGAAAATTAAGACGCATTGAAAATGGGTCTACTTTTATGGGTTCCCCATAAGGAAATACATGAAATTAAAAAAGATCAATCATATCCAAAAATTGAAAACCTTTGGTTTACTTAATTTGTGCATTGAAAAAAAAAACAACAAAATTTAAAAAAAAAAAACAAACAACAACAGCAAAAAATAACAACAACAAAAAAACAAAAAAAAACAAGACAAAACAACAACGAAAAAAAAAAACGATTGTTATATTCCAAGTCAGGAGAGTTGTTAGAAATTTATTGTTTCGATAACTCAGCCATTACTCTTGACTTTACTTTGATTTTTAACATACTTTTTGTACTTAACAAGTTTTAACAGTCAGATACGGGATGCATAGCTGTTACAATACACATGAATAGGAACCGCACTTCCCCACGACATAATTAGCTATTTAAACTTTAAAACCAGCGCAAAGCACCTGCGCCTCAAGCACATGAGAATATAAAGTGACTTTATTTGATTACCTTCACTGCAATATGGCGACTGGTATCCGGGTACACAGCCACGATCACACTGACCAGTCACGTGGCTACAAGAGCCATTCAAACACAGATCGCTGCACGAGTTGGAACAGTTTAGGCCAAAGTGGCCATCGTCACACTCTGAAACAACATACTTCTTCAAAAAAACATATTCCTACTTCCCTTCGACCAGAAAGACACTTTAAGTTTGTGTGTGTGTGTGTATGTGAGCGTTGTTGGGGGGGGGGGTGGATTGCTTGTATGTTTAGCTGTTGCGTGTGTGAGCGGGATTGAATGCGTATGTTTGTTGGAGTTTTGTGGTCCAAATGAATTTTCTTCTGAGCTTTATAAAAATAAATACATTCTGGTTCAAAATGCACGAGCCTAAATGGCTTTAAATAAAATTTCCATCATTCTGCAGCGCCACCTATAAGCCTCAACCTGTTGTCTCGTGTATTTCAAAATATATATCCCTACAGTAGGACATAGCATAAATGCTCAGTGTCTTTCCCAATGCATCCAACAGTAGGATATAGCCCGTTCACTTGGTGTATTTTTCAATGTATCTCACAGTAGGCCATATCCCACTCACTTAGTGCCTTTCTCAATGTATCCCACAGTAAGATATAGCCCACTCACTCAGTATCTTTCTTTCTGTATCCCACAGTAGGACATAACCCACTCGGTGTATTGCTCAATGTATCCCATTTAAAAACACTGCAGCTGGCCGAAAGTGCCACCTATGACGGAAAATGCCCCTGTTTACCAACCTTCTACGCCACTGTCTGCACCATTCTCTATATCGATGCTGTAGCCTTAGTCAATGCCATACAGCTTTTATTTTTCTCTAATATTTATAATGGTAAAATTATTTCCCCATTTCCCACTCCCATGAATTGGTTGGACACTTAGATCCTATATCCCAATACACTTGTTAGGATTTAATAACAAAAAAAACCAGAAGATCACCCACAAAAATGATATAAAAAAAGAAAACTAAGCTAATGATATACAACAAATAGAGAACCAAGCACATGATGTCATGATACCGATGTTAAAGATATAACACAAAATGGGACCACACTCAATGATGTAAAACAAAATATAACCAAATGGAATGTTTTAAAACAAAATGTGACCCAAAGTCAACGTGTAAAACAAAAAATGTGACCAAAGTCAACGATGTAAAAACAAAAATGTGACCAAAGTCAACGATGTAAAAACAAAAATGTTACCAAAGTCAACGTTGTGAAACAAAAATGTGACCAAAGTCAACGGTGTTAAGCAAAAACATGACCGAAGTCAACCGTGTTAGACAAAAATGTGACCCAAATTGAATGGTGTAAAACAAAAATGTGACCCAAAGTCAACGGTGTAAAACAAAAATGTGACCAAAGTCAACGGTGTTAAACAAAAATGTGACCCAAATTGAATGGTGTAAAACAAAAATGTGACCCAAAGTCAACAATGTTAAACACAAATGTGACACAAAGTAAATGGTTTTAAACAAAAATATGACCCAAAGTCAACGAGGTTAGACAAAAATGTGACTAAAGTCAACGGTGTTAAACAAAAATGTGACCCAAAAGTCAATGATGTTAGACAAAAAAGTGACCCAAAAGTCAATGGTTTTAAACAAAAATGTGAGCCAAAGTCAATGGTGTAAACAAAAATGTGACCCAAATTGAATGGTGTAAAACAAAAATGTGACCCAAAGTCAACGGTGTTAAACAAAAGAATGACCCAAAGTCAATGGTGTAAAACAAAAATGTGACCTAAAGTCAACGATGTTAAACAAAAATATGACCCAAAGTCAATGGTGTGAAACAGACAACAAAGGATCATGGTAAACAACATCACAGTCGACCGTACCTGTGTCGCAATGGTCACCTTGGTAACCAGAAATACAAGTGTAACAGTCACCGTCCTCGGCCTGGCAACCTTCTTCTGAACATCCGGGTGGACAGGATTGGGAGCAGTTGTTACCATAGTAACCATAGGGACAAGCTATAAAAAACAAATAAACAAACAACCACAACAGTAAATGTCAATATATTTTCACTAAATATATTTAAATTATTTCATATTATAACTGACGGCTGGGTAACTGTTTGTAAATTATTCCCTAATGCTTCGCAAACTCTGCTCTTATCAAACATTTAATTTTTTTTTCTACCTTCGGCGCATTTCGGTGACTGGTATCCAGGCACACATCCCTCCTCACACTGACCGGACACGTGATTGCACGATTCTTTTAAACACAGTCTGCTACACGAGCTTGAGCAGTTGAGACCCCAATGACCGTGGTCACATTCTGAAAATAAACGACCGTTTGTGTAACGGCAATAAGAGGCGAGACTGCCATCAGGTTAGCACAATATAAAATGAGTAAAACCAAGTTGGGTTAAACCTGAAAAAGGAACGCAACAAAACAAGGAACGTGTCTGTCGTCAGCGAACAAAGCAACAGAAAGAACGGTATACAAATAAAAAAAATAGAAAATAGCCCTTAGCTTAGAAGTAGTACCAGTGGTTAACAAAAGAAATGTGACAGGAAGTAAGTGAGTGAGAGATTAAATAGGGAAGAGTGAAATAAAAGAGGAGAAGTAAGTCCACTGCGATAGGTCGGGGCATGGAGGGACGGAGCAAGATTCAAGCTGTGAAATGAGACATGACATTCATCCCATGTGGCGTCAATGTGCCATAAGTCAGGATAAGCCTGTGTTTCAAATTAACCCGGCTGGGTGTGTTCGTGCTAGCCACGATCGCACTTATTTAAAAGTCCGTCTTGCCCTGGTGGTCGTTACTATTGATGTGTTTGGAGACGGGACACTGTTTATCTGGTGTAATGTTATGGAGGGGTTCGCTACAACTGTCAGAGAGTCGGCGTCCAGTATCCCATATGCACGTCATCTGGCAGCGGGTGCAGACAATGGCGTAGACAACGTTGTAGCTTGTACAAAGAAAACCGTCACGTATCTGAAAACTGCCCTTAGGGAAACGGATGTCTCTCTGAGAGACCTTCTTGTGCGCAATCGTATCAACGTTGCCCTCCCACGATGGGACCAAACCATGTGGACGGAGCCGTGGCAACAATTGTCCTTTTGTTGTCCAGACTCAACACATACATAGGCAAATCATCACCAGCATCAATAGAGTAGATCAAGCAATCATCAGAATCACTAGAGTAGATCAAACCATCAACAGCATCACTAGAGTAGATAAAAAAGCCATCATCAGCATGATTAGAGTAGATCAAACCTAGTAGTCTTAGTGATCTCATCTAGTTTGGTAGTACAGCATCACTAGAGTAGATAAAAAAGCCATCATCAGCATGATTAGAGTAGATCAAACCATCATCAGAATCACTAGAGTAGATCAAACCATCATCAGCGTCACTAGAGTAGATCAAACAAGCCATAATCAGCATCGTTAGAGTAGATCAAACCATCATCAGCATCATTAGAGTAGATGAAACCATCATCAGAATCACTACAGAAGATTAAACCATCACCAGCATCACTAGAGTGGATCAATCCATCATCAGAATCACTTGAGTAGATCAAAATATCACCAGCATCACTAGAGTAGATCAAACCATCACTAGCATCACTAGAGTGGATCATCCCATCATCAGATCACTTCATTCGTTAACATTGAACTCTTGTTAAGCAGCGCATGGCCACAAATCTAACTGAGGTTTAGCGCCGCAAATTCTGCCAAATCTACCTGTGTCACAAAGTCTCCCATGATAACCAGGTGGGCATTTGAAACAGTCTCCAGTCACGTGATGACAGCTTCCGCCGGCACAGCCGTCTGGACATTTCTTGGAACAGTCGTTACCATGGTAACCACGCCAGCAAACTGTGAAATACGAAAAAAAAATCAAAATAAAACAAACACTAGCAAACGTTAACACATCGAATGACGGTCGTTGGCAGGGGCGTAGCTAGGATTATTCCCGCCGTGGACGACCACCACCTCAACCCCTCCCCCTTTGCTTCAGACCCTACTGCCCATTGGTCGTGTTGGATGCAGTAACACAATGACGTCTTCACACAAAGAAGAAAAACAAGTCATCGTTTACCCCCCCCCCCCCCA
>CAXITT010000389.1:25820-38138 GCA_964033795.1 Lymnaea stagnalis | reverse complement strand
CGATAGTGGCAAAATATCGATACCGTGTGTTCGCCTTGAGACTTACGGAAAGCGCACTTTTGCATTTGCCGGCCCAACAATTTGGAACGCACTTCCAGTCGCTCTCAGAAACAGCCAGACACTGGAGTCCTTTAAAACCGATTTAAAAACACATCTATTTCACAAACACCTTCTGGGGTGATGCTATCTACCATCTTTTTCAGTTAATGTATATTGGCTTGTGTTGCTTATGGTTGAAACGGGATGAAAGACTTTGACTGGGTATGCTTGTATGTAGCTTTATATTTTTGCGTCTGTTTTTTAAATGTGGTAAATTTCAGATTGTTTTTATTTCTCTTTATAATATGGTTGACTTTGTACCGCGCTTCGAGCTTTTGGGGATGAAGCGTGTTTTTCAAAAAAACTTTATTACTATTATTATTATTATTTGTGATGATCTATTTTAATAACATAGAATTGTAGGAAAAGCCTTTTATTTCATTTTTAGCTTGATAATCAACAAGTTAAAAACATTTTTACACTTAAATTTTATAATGCAGAATCAATGAAAAGGTCGTTAAAGACTAAAAATCATTATCTGTGGAAGTATAAATATGATTATGTTCAGAAAAGCTGATATTTGTAGCATAGTTTCTAGCTGTTAAAATCTTCCAAGGGAGTAGCCAGAAACATATATATACCAAGTACATCAAGATTATCCTAATCTAATCTATAAGGCACTAAAAATAGAAGCATTGTCAGTGTGAGCACTAATTTGCCATACGCTCTCTCTATGTCTCCGGGCAGCTAGCTACTTGCATTAGTCAAATCATTTTTATTGAAGTGGTAATTTCTTTTGCGTTAATTTTCGGTGCTGTTGAACTTGCTATTCTTCTTCTTCTTCTTCTTCTTCTATATCTTAAGGGCCCACGATCAATTTATTGATCATTTTGGCTCCTATGCATGTAGATGGGATTTGCAATGTTTCTATTCCTGGTGGTGATGAGGAAATTATGCACTAGGGGTTTGAAGGCTTGAGGCAATAGACACAAATGTGTCTAGTGTTGTCGCCTCAACTGTTCCTTTTGAAAGATGGTTCCAGTCCCTGATTGTCTTGGGCAGGAATGAGCAGCTCCTATACTGGCTTCTTGCTGGTATGAGCCTGAATTGCCTGTCATGGCCTCGTCGCTGTCTATGGGGGAGAGGGACGAGTTTCTGTTTAATACTGGAACAGTGGACCAGCCCATTATTTATCTTGTACATCATGGAGAGCCTGGATTGTCGTCGTCGTTTCTCCAATGGTGACCAGCCTAGTGTTTCTAGCATGCTGCCAACACTAGAGGTATTCCTGTAGCGGTTTAGGACAAAGCGTGCTGCTCGTCGCTGGACCGCCTCCAACCTGTCAATGCTCTTCTGGGTAAATGGGTCCCAGACTGAAGATGCATAATCTAAAATCGGACGGATAAAGGCTTTATATGCTCTTTCTTTTACACAGGAGTTGCCAATCTTTAGATTTCGCCTTAAGAACCCTAGGGCTTGGTTTGCTTGGTTACATACATTGTTAATATGCTCGTCCCAGTGGACCTCTCTTTGCATGGTAACACCCAGGTACTTTACGGAGGAAACTTGTTAAAGTATATGGCCGTGCAGTTCGTATTGGTAGTGTAGAGGAGTACAACTTCTAGAGATTGATAGTGTCTGGCACTTGGCAGGGTGAAATTCCATGTCCCAGCTCATCTCCCACTCAGCTAACAGATTGAGATCCTGTTGTAGCTGGTCCTGGTCAGATCTGTTGGCGATCGTCCTATACACTGCTGTGTCATCTGCGAACAGTCTTGCCTGTGATGTCAGTTTCTCCGGTAGGTCATTAATGTATGCTAGGAACAAACAGGGGCCCAGGACTGATCCCTGGGGGACCCCTGACTTCACATTGACAAAGGAGGAGCTTGTACCGCCCACAACTACTGCTTGGCGTCGGTGGCTGAGGAAGCTAGAGATCCATGTTTTAGTGGCTTGTGAGGTAAAATTGATGTTACAGATTTTGCAAATCCGTTCAAGCAGCGATGTTATTATTGCTACTCACTTTACTTTCCCCTAATTATCAAAATATCGTACAAATAATAAAAATCCTACTCTATCAATACCACTTATATTGACCGCACATGTCTCTTGAAACTTGTCCTTGTTCCATGCCTGCAATACGATGGCAAACATACCACCCTAGTCATTTGCGACAAAAAGAATCTACAGTCGAAGAGAAGCCAACTTGTGACTTGTCCTGCATTAACTAAATGTGCTAACTTTCTAACCAGCAGAGCACAGACATACAAATAATAAATACATTTTATATTTTTAAAAGCCTAAAAATTATATAATAATTGTAATTTACACTCATCAAACTTGTTAAAATAATGTAATAACTAGTCAATTTTTATGATTAAAATATTAATAGGGAAAACATGATTGTTTACGTCAACTAATTTACATTCCTCCCCTTTGTCAACAATTATCAAACATTTCCAAACCCCCTACCCCTTATTTTGTTGACATAGTTAATGGATGACACAACCAGCTTCGCCCCCTCCCGTATTTACAACTAATCTGGTTATATTATAATATATATTCGATAACTAAGTAATTTTGACCGGACCAATGAAATTACCCAAAATGTAATCTTAACATGTGTACCTACCTTTAACTTCAGGAAAGAACAGAGGTAGTAAAAAAATTAACCAGTGGTTGAACAACTTCCTGTTATTCATGTTCACGTGATCACCTGAAATGTAATTCCTTTTTGTTTTTTTTTGGTGTTGCTCTTGCGAAAGGAGTGAATGCTGCAATATTAATATTTGATAACAAAATGGTTTAAAAAATATTATTCCGTAATAGAGAACAAAACAATACAAAAATAGAAGGTATTTGGAAAAAACTTCATTTGAACTGTCTGCTGAGGGAGGCTCAATTCTTTTATTGTCCTGTCTCTTTATTTCATGCATCCTCTTACTTTGTCCTGCTATTTCTTTAACACAGCTTGAGCGCAGTCCTTTTTTTATTATAGAGATAATAATAATAGAGAGAGAGAAAGTCCTTTTTTTATTATAGAGATAATAATAGAGAGAGAGAGAGAGAGAGAAAGTCCTTTTTTTATTATAGAGATAATAATAGAGAGAGAGAGAGAGAGAGGAGGTGAGAGAGAGAGAGAGAGAGAGAGAGAGAGAGAGAAAGGGAGGGAAGAGAGAGATTTATGCATAAGTTATTTCCGTTTTACTTACATTCACTGTCTCTGTGAAGGAGTCTTCAACTGTGCCAAGTGAGAATGTATCGTAGCCACAGAAACACCCCCGTCTCATTTATTCCCTATTCACGACTGTAGAGGTTGAACCTCATTAAAACCGGCCTTAGAGCGCCATCTAGCAGGAGAACCTACCAACAACAGACACGATTAAAACTAACTCTGTCAAAGTACTCAATCTGAAAGTATCTTTTTAAAAAAAAAACAAACAAAGAAAATTTAATTATAAAAGTTCACCCTGCTTTTAAACAACTGACTTTTTTTTTTTTTTAAATGAAAAGCATTTTGACCTTACGCAATCAGATAAGGGGGTGCTACATACAGGCCAGACACGACTTGCTTAAACGTTGTCAGTCTGAAGTGGGTACCAGGAAATGATACTTTAACTTTTCACTCTACCCACGTTAAAAAAAAAGATAATTAAACTGTTAAATGTTATAATTCTCACTTCATTGTATTTAATGTTTTAATCATCGCATGGACGCGGCTATAATCTCTACTTCAGACAACATAATGTTGTTTATTTGTTTAGTTAAAAAGAGGCCACGAGGTGGATGTGGGGGGGGGGAGCAATATTGTTGAAAATTCAGAGATGTCAATATTAATTTTGTTTAAATTCTTGCTAAACTGGTTACCTGTTTTAGGAATCTTATTTAAGCCGGTTACACAATGTTTATAGACGATGAAGGTCATTAATTTACCAGATTACAGATGACTGGGAATATTAATTTACCAGATTACAGATGACTGGGAATATTAATTTGCCAGATTACAGATGACTGGGAATATTAATTTACCAGATTACAGATGACTGGGAATATTATTTTACCAGATTACAGATGACTGGGAATATTAATTTACCAGATTACAGATGGCTGGGAATATTAATTTACCAGAATACATATGACTGGGAATATTAATTTACCAGATTACAGATGACTGGGAATATTAATTTACCACATTGCAGATGATTTGGAACATTAATTTACCAGATTGCAGATGATTGTGAATATTAATTTACCAGATTACAGATGACTGGGAATATTAATTTACCAGATTACAGATGACTGGGAATATTAATTTACCACATTGCAGATGATTTGGAACATTAATTTACCAGATTGCAGATGATTGTGAATATTAATTTACCAGATTACAGATGATTTTGAATATTAATTTACCAGATTACAGATGATTGTGAATATTAATTTACCAGATTACAGATGATTGTGCATATTAATTTACCAGATTACAGGTGATTTGGAACATTAATTTACCAGATTACAGATGATTGTGAATATTAATTTACCAGATTATAGATTATTGTGAACATTAATTTACCAGATTACAGATGATTGTGAATATTAATTTACCAGATTAAAGATGATTTGGAACATTAATTTACCAGATTACAGATTATTGTGAATATTAATTTACCAGATTACAGATGATTTGGAACATTAATTTACCAGATTACAGATGATTGTGAACATTAATTTACCAGATTACAGATGATGGAGGTCATTGATTTACCAGATTGCAGATGATGGAGGTCATTGATTTACCAGATTGCAGATGATGGAGGTCATTGATTTACCAGATTGCAGATGATGGAGGTCATTGATTTACCAGATTGCAGATTTTGTATATTCGACAGATTGTGGCCCATACAAACACCGATTACAGGCGATGATTAGGCCCGTAATTTAACAGATTACAGATCAATAGATTAGGTCTATACTTTTAAAGATTACAGCCCATGGCTTAGGGACTCAATTTGCCAAACACCAATCACCAAAAAAAAAAAAAAAAACAAAACTTACATGAAAAAAAAAATACAAACACCGATTACAGGCGATGATTAGGCCCGTAATTTAACAGATTACAGATCAATAGATTAGGTCTATACTTTTAAAAATTACAGCCCATGGCTTAGGGACCCAATTTGCCAAACACCAAACACCAAAAAAAAAAAAAAAAGCAACACTTACTTGAAAGTACATACCAGGAGCCTATTGCTGGAGACATCAAAAGAAAGAAAATTGAGGTGGATGGGGCATAGTATTCGCAAAATCCACAGATATCATCACCAAGCAAATCCATAATAATGTAACCCGCAGAGAAAAAAGAAAGAGGGGAAGGCTTTCGAATACACGGAGACCCGAGCTGGGTGCAGACACACAAAGTATGGGATACACCTGGAAGCAACTAGGAAAGGAAAGCACAGAACCGAGATGAATGGAAAATTCTTGCGGACGGCCTAATGCCCGAGATCGGGTAAAAGTCAAAAGTAAGTAATTAAGCATCAAGTCTCAGTTCACACACCCAGTATCAGTCCCTTTTCTCTGGTAAAATCACCCACCTTAGATACATAGCATACCTGCAACTCATGACGTCAGCGTTCATTGGTCACCCGTTGGATAGGCATGCTCAGTTCAGCGGTGGGAACACGCCAGCATGGGGTAAACAATGGTACCACAGGGGCGAGCTCCTTTGTTCCACAGGTGGAACACTGCAACATGTGAAATGTTACATTAATGGCAAGTGGAATGCTGTTACCAATAGTGGCACATTACCACATCATATTCACTGATATTCTCTTAACTGATTGGTGGATTCTCATATTCACTGATACTCTTATATCCGAAAGTCTAAGTCTTGACAGGAGAACAGCAATGGCTAAGGTACAATGAAATTGACAAATTCATAGATACCCGCTATGTCAGTGCTCCAGAAACAATGTGGAGCCTTCTCGAATTTTAAAATCAATGATCGATCACATGGTGTGATGGGACTTCCGCTCCATCTGCCGAACCAGCAGAGAATCATGTCCGCGAAAGGAAATGAAGAAGAGGCTCTTCTAGCAGCTGGAACTAGCAGAGCAAAGCTTGAGTCTTGGTGTCAGCTCAACAAAAAGAATGACAACGCACGACAGTTACTGTCCGATAAAATCCCTTACCACTATGTTTAATGTAACATATCACATATTGACATTAATGAATTGTTTCGTATAATGTATTTTTTTCGCGATTTAAGATTAACAGGAAGTTAGATATGTCAATATGACATGCGCAGAAGTACGATAAGACAGAAAAAAATAATAAGATCCAAGGGAAGATAGGCTCTGGCCGTGTTTTAATATACATCCCATAGCATCGTGATATTTGTTCAACAAATCTGAATTAATGATGTGTATGAAGTAATAAGGCAATGACAATTTCGTTCTCTCCAGTTTTAGGAGATTTTTTTAAAATACTGTGTGAAGTGTTTATTCTGTCCATAAACTTATCGTGATGCTATACATGAAGTTTGCCCTCGTGGTTTTAAGTAGTATGTTGATAGTTGAATGTGGATAAGCTAATACAAGAAGAAGTTCAACACTATACTAACAATATAATACATGTAACTTGGTCGTTACAATTAACGATAGTGTTACGTTTATGTTGGTGGAAACTGGCAGCCACAGCAAAGAGGTGGAGCTAAGATTGTTTGAATGTTCAAAGTTGGCATAAAAAAAAAATCAGGAGGGACTTTTGCTTAAAATGCTATTGCTTCATGTTCGAGGTGCCACACGTTTTGAGTTCATTGGTACTTTTAATGGAGTCGCTCATGACACCTTCAATGAAGAAGCGGCAGCACGTGGGCTGCTGAAAAGTGATGATGAATGGAGTCGATGTTTGGGTGAAGCAATAATCTTCCATATGCCAAAACAACTTCGAGAAACCTTTGCATACATATGTTGCTTTATTTAACCTTCAAGACCTATCGATATATGGAAACAGTTTTCTGGACCTAGCCGCAGCGCAAAATCATTAGTTTTGAGATTCGTAAAGCGCATATTAAGTAAAACACGAGCGTGGAGCTCCGGACCCAATCATTTCATTTGACCCGATAATATGGGGCCGTGCAATATGTATTGAATTCCTCCATGCTTTTAATGCAGACGCCCAATATGTCTTGCCCCCTCTTCCAATTCATTCAATCTTTCGGAGTATGATCTATGTGTATTATCTTTACTTGATCTTACGAGCTAATGGGGCCTCTTAATATGAATTGACAAAGAGCTGCACATTTTTTTTTGTGTGGCTCGTTCCAGAACCGCTGTGTCATAATGTAAGTCATTTAAAAAGATACACTGCGTTCTCGATATGGAAAGTGAAATGCACACTTGAACAATATTTTGACACACTCTTAAACGCACCACCCACCAAAAATAAAAACCCACACAAAAAACGACCAAAAAAAACACATGGTGTCTATATGATTCACAGGGAGTTTAGAAATGTGATGAGCAACTCGGATTTGAGAGCCCAGGCCACTTGACATGTGCGTTGTTATGGCGAGAAGGAACAGTACAACAAACACATGCTGATGTACTCCAAATGACCCTTGAACTATTAACTCATCAACCGAGCTTGACACGTTGTGACTGACGTGCTACACAAAATACGGATGACATGTGCATGACCCTCATTAGGGCCAATGGGTGGCAGAAAAGAGGTGCATGACCCTCATTAGGGCCAATGGGTGGCAGAAAAGAGGTGCATGACCCTCATTAGGGCCAATGGGTGGCAGAAAAGAGGTGCATGACCCTCATTAGGGCCAATGGCTGGCAGAAAAGAGGTGTCACTGTCATTGTTGAGGAATATCCCGGTTGGGTTTTTTGATAAAATTTTTCTCATTAAAAAATTCAAATGTGTTTTATGAAAGTAATATTTAAAAGTTCTTTTGTTTGAACAATAATTGGTGTTATAATTGTGTGATGTCTACAACGTTTGATGAAGATAGTCCTCTTCTACCAATGCAAGGGACAGCACCATGAACCTATGGAACGCATTTTAAGTTTATTACTTCCCTTTTCCATATGGATGACTTCCTTATTTGAAGGAGAACTACTTTTAGTCCAGCTGAGGAACATTGCATTTTGAGTTGTGTCTCTTTGACGGAAATCCTAACGGAAGGAAGTTCTGTCAATGTTTGGTTGATCACCTCGGACTCAAAGGGATGAAGCAAATGTCCATCTCAGAATGTAGGCAAATGGCAAAACACACACACACACACAGCCCAAACGTCAAGTATGGCGACGGTGCTAAATCAGATCTAAATACCAGCGGTGACACTAGTGGTGGGTGGAACAAGCGCTGTACTGCAAACACATGGTGACGCCCCATCCAGACTCTCCGTTGTATTTCGTCCGTTTACGCATGACCTGGCAACCTCTGGCAACCTGCTCTGGCGGTATCCTACGGCAGTGGCCCATTGTGATGTAGCACCCCTTTTCTTAAGGCAGGCTGTTCTGACGGCACCCTGCTCTTGCATT
Organism: Lymnaea stagnalis; assembly: GCA_964033795.1. Taxonomy (NCBI): domain Eukaryota; kingdom Metazoa; phylum Mollusca; class Gastropoda; family Lymnaeidae; genus Lymnaea; species Lymnaea stagnalis. The sequence continues at coordinate 29,547 of CAXITT010000389.1, read as the reverse complement.
AAAAAAAAAAAAATTAACACCAAAATGTATTTTTTGAAGCCGATTTTACCCCCGATTTGTTAGAAAAAGTCATAGATAATCTAAAACAAATAGGGCATTCCAGTCATATATGTTGAATTTCACAATTTATTCATTATTAGGAAATGTCATTCTTAATTGTCATACTGTCAATAATTTGAGATTCTGTCAATAGCCAGATATGCGGGCCTATAGTTCAATGGTCTAGTCAAGAATCATATAATACCAGTCAAAAATCAGATATACCAGTCAAAAGTCAGATATAGCAGTCAATAGTCATATATACCAGTCAATAATCAAATATAACAGTCAATGGTATTAAATACTAGACTACAGTCACATATACCAGACTTTTCTAAGATATACCGATAGCTGCGTCCCTTCGCCCATCATTACCTATAATTACCATCACAACCTTACCTACTCAGTCCTCGCTGTATTATAGTAAAAAATAAAAAAATGATTTCTCTAGTATTTTATTTTATTTCATTTATTTATTTATTTTTAATTTCAATTTTTACATTTCCTTTCAATTTCTTAAAAAAGTGATGGGGCAGTTAGAAAATTTGATGAATGTAACAACAGCAACCCTCACCCCCACCCCGATCTTTCCCTAACAACTGCCATCGGTCTAAACTTTTTTGGATTTATGGGGAACAGGGTTATGTCAGTTGTCGCGGACCTTCATTAAATTTTATTTTTTAGTTTATTTCTCGGTAAGTTGGATTTTTTTCTCTTTCTTTTCTTAAACATCGCCGTTGAAGACTTCTTAGATGAAATGCCCACTGTTTTGTTTTGTTATCTGTTAAGTTTCGCCCAATCCGTCTTTTATATTTCATATCGTTTCAATCTCAACACAGCCCTCCCCATATTATGCTGGGTTTTAAAATTTTTTTTTTAAAAGCCAGTCGCCTTTGTGGCCTCGTGCGCCCCTAAAAAAAAAATACAAAAAATAAAAATTATATTTTAAAATAACGAAAAGTCATTAAACTAAAAATTCCCTTTCATCTGCCCGCTGCCTTTAACGCGAAACTCTGCTTATTTGCAAACAAATCCAGCCTTCGGGTCGAGGTTCTCTTTGAACATGGCTGAAATAGACGTTTGTTGTGTCCTCTGTCTTAGTTTATTGATTCTGTTTCGACAAGCTGTGCAAGGTCTCAATGGACCAACAAGGCGCCATGTGTAGACATGTTACTGTCCAATGGAAAAATTAAGACTTCATATGTAGATACGTTAAATGTCAATGTAAAATTACGGCGTCATGTGCGGATAAATAATGTGTTACTTTCAGGCAACGTGGGCAATCCGGATGTTATCAGCAGAGGAAGTCTGTGTCTGTGTCGCTGCTCGTGACGTTGTGTCAAAACAACACTGTGTCAACCGCACTGGCTGGCATTTCGTGATTGTTACCATTCAACTACGGTACAGTAAAACCATCGCGTATGTTGGACTATTGTACAGTAAAACCATTGTTTATGTCGGACTATTGTTTCAGTAAATCCATTCTGCATGTTAGACTGCCAGAGGCGTAGCGAGGGGAGGGCAGGGGGGGGCAGATGTCCCCGGGCGCCAGGTAGTTAGGGGCGCCAAAATGTACTTTGATATTATAATATTGATGAAAATAATGGGTTTAAGAGTTGAAAAAAAAAGAAAAAGGGGCGCTTTACAATGGATCTTGTCCCCGGGCGCGAATTTTGTCCCCTGGCGCCAAACACCCTCGCTACGCCTCTGTAGACTGCTGTGCAGTAAAACCAAATACACGAATTAAAATATGCAGACGACAATAGCAAGCCCCGCCACTCTTCCCCCACCCCGCAGAGGACGATTGGTTTTGATTGTGATAAAATCCAAAGAGTTCGATTTTAAGTCCGGGAATAGGGCTTGGCGACCGATGCCAGGCCCGCGTAGGGCATCACAATTGAACGGTGTTGGGATGCTGAGCTAGCAATAACACCCTAGCCTCGTAGACCAGGGGTCGGCAACCTTTTGAGACGGAAGAGCCAAAAGTTACAATTTACAAAATTCCCCAGTTTTGAAAGAGCCACTAACATTTTTATTTCAATATAATTATTATTTGCGCATGGAACTGGAGAGCCGCATCTTGACATCAAAAGAGCGACATGCGGCTCGCGAGCCACATGTTGCCGACCGCTGTCGTAGACGCATCTCCTCTATACGGTAGGTCCCTCTTAGTGGCATCGCGTCTCGTGTAAAATCGCTACCTTGATACTTATAGACACAATCGCGTCACGGGTGACTACTGCCACTTGAGGCTATCCTAATTTTAAATCCTTTCTGTTAACTTCACTTTTATTCATGGTTGGCTGGCTTGCTGGGTGTCGGACTGGCACAAAAATATTCGGAATGCTAATTGGCCCACTTTCAGTCAAGCTTTCGAGCTGAAACTTGGCACAAAGACTCAACGCCGATGACGAAGTATTCTTTTAAAGTGTCAGCCCCAAACTACAAAAAAAAAAAAAAACAACAACAACAACAACTTTTTTCCAGTTTTTCAAAGGGGAAGATAAAATGAAATTTCGGAATGCTAATTGGCCCACTTTCAGTCAAGCTTTCGAGCTGAAACTTGGCAAAAAGACTCAACGCCAATGACGAAGTATTCTTTTAAAGTGTCAGCCCCAAACTACAAAAAAAAAAAAAAACAACAACAACAACAACTTTTTTCCAGTTTTTCAAAGGGGAAGATAAAATGAAATTACCGATAACTAAGCTAAATGAGATTTTAAAAATGAAACAAAATCTTAAAAGTCTTTGTTGCGCAATATTTCCTTTTGCTTTTCTGAAATAGTTGGTGGATTAAGTCCGCGGAGCAAAAGCGGGTGGGTCATTAGAATATTAATATGGTTCAGGGGCATGAAAAAATTGTGCGGTTGTGGGCCTTGGAGGTAGGAGGGTGCACCAATTGGGATTCTTATAAAGTGAATTAATTGTATGCATGTTTTGTCAAATTTTTGACCCCCCTCCCTCCCACAAATGCTCGATAATAAAATTTTTAAAACGATTTACACGGATTTGTTTTGTCATGTTGTTTAATTATGAACAATGTCACGCCGTTTGAGACTGTTCCATTTTTAAGAACAATGTCACGCCATTTGAGACTGTTCCATTTTTATGAACAATATCACGCCGTTTGAGACTGTTCCATTTTTATGAACAATATCACGTCGTTTGAGACTGTTCCGTTTTTTATGAACAATATCACGCCGTTTGAGACTGTTCCATTTTTATGAACAATATCACGCCGTTTGAGACTGTTCCATTTTTATGAACAATATCACGCCGTTTTTACTGTTCCATTTTTATGAACAATATCACGCCGTTTAAGACTGTTCCATTTTTATGAACAATATCACGCTGTTTTTACTGTTCCATTTTTATGAATAATATCACGCCGTTTGAGACTGTTCCATTTTTATGAACAATATCATGCCGTTTGAGACTGTTCCGTTTTTTATGAACAATATCACGCTGTTTTTACTGTTCCATTTTTATGAACAATATCACGCCGTTTAAGACTGTTCCATTTTTATGAACAATATCACGCTGTTTTTACTGTTCCATTTTTATGAACAATATCACGCCGTTTAAGACTGTTCCATTTTTATGAACAATATCACGCTGTTTTTACTGTTCCATTTTTATGAATAATATCACGCCGTTTGAGACTGTTCCATTTTTATGAATAATATCA
>CAXITT010000389.1:22913-24154 GCA_964033795.1 Lymnaea stagnalis | reverse complement strand
ATGACCGAATCATTCTCGGTGGCTCGTGATGGCATCAGTATGACCGAATCATTCTCGGTGGCTCGTGATGGCATCAGTATGACCGAATCATTCTCGGTGGCTCGTGATGGCATCAGTATGACCGAATCATTCTCGGTGGCTCGTGATGGCATCAGTATGACCGAATCATTCTCGGTGGCTCGTGACGGCATCAGTACGAACGAATCATTCTCTGAAGCCCGTGACGGCATCAGTACGAACGAATCATTCTCGGAAGCCCTTGACGGTGTCAGTGACCGAATCTTTTATTGTAGCCCTTGACGGAGTCAATACAGCAAAATCATTCTCATTGACCCGTGACGGCGTCAGTACGACCAAATCATTCACAGTGACCCGTGACGACGTCAGCACGACCAAATCATTCCCAGTGACCCGTGACGGCGTCAGCACGACCAAATCATTCACAGAGACCCGTGACGGCGTCAGCACGACCAAATCATTCACAGTGACTCGCGACGGCGTCAGTACGACCAAATCATTCACAGTGACCCGTGACGGCGTCAGCACGACCAAATCATTCCCAGTGACCCGTGACGGCGTCAGCACGACCAAATCGTTTACAGTGACCCGTGACGGCGGCAGAACGACCAAATCATTCACAGTGACCCGTGACGGCGTCAGTACGACCAAATCATTCACAGTGACCCATGACGGCGTCAGCACGACCCAATCATTCTCAGTGACCCGTGACGGCGTTAGTGTGACCGAATCAAATGGGGCTTACATGCTAAATGACGCCATTCAAATCCTCGTAATGCATACAACTCCACGGCATTCAAAGTTTTAAGTATGACACTTCACCAAGGTGCCATACATTATGGATGTCACGAGTGGGGGAAGGAGGAGGGGGAACTGGGGGGGGGGGAATGAATTGTTACCATTATGATAAATGACAATTATGGTGACGATTATTTTTTTTTAGTGTGTTGTGGGGGGGGGGGAATGGTTTGCAAAAATCGTCCAAAATACCATGAGGTCATTTATGCGAAACGTCTGTTAACAGGTGTGATCTTGACATCAGCTTCCGAACCTTTTGTTACGTGGTACGCCGTTCGTGAAGTAATTGTTGGGTATATCTGTGATCGATGGTACAATCATTTGCTAGATGACTTTGAGATGAAAGTTCAGTGGACTGACCATGTACACTTGGTCGAATCGACACAACTAATAAAAGCCATTATAATTTAGGTCAAAATGACACT